>VXAK01008198.1:67449-78053 GCA_013399435.1 Arenaria interpres
AGCTTTGGCCTGCTATACACACCACTGGTGCGTGTAGCTAAAACTAAATTATAGGAAGCTAGTGGAAAGGGATAATGTATGGCTGGAGCAGGTTAGGCTGGGTTCAGCTTGCTGAGCAGCGTTTTAAGCTTAAAAAAAGAAAAAAAGGAGTTTTGCAGTGATTTAGAATCACTCCATTGAAAGAATTGGTGGAGAAGAGTTTATTTCCCCATTTTCTTCTTCTCTCACCATAGGGCAAATTTGAAAGGTCTTTCCTGAGAATTTCCCATTATGTATATATAAAAAAAAAAAATTGCATTGGATGTCAATTCTTCCAGCTGCCTCAATCAGCCTCTATGAATATTCCTGTGGCAAGGTGTGTAATAACCCTAATAGTAGTTGGAAGGTGAGGATTTTCCTTTGAAGTGAACTGAGACCTGTCCGCTCAGGATTGTGCCTGATCAGACCCCTGGTAGGCTTGCAGGCAGGCTGTGGCGTTTGTGCAAATATTTACCTGCTTTACGTACTCAGTGCCACTATATTCAAATGCAGTCGTATGTCTTACAGCCAGCGTTCAAAGCAGGCAGGCCTGCTTTATTTAAATAAGGCCATATGTAGATATAAAAAGTAGAAATTCTTGTGCTATGTTAAAATAAATTGTAAGGCGATGGTCTTCACGTGTCTTTCTGGTTACTTGCTCACAACTCATTTGCCAAGAGTGCAAGTCATGGTTTCAGACTTCCAAAATCTTTATGACTAGCTCACACATACTGAAACTTTCAATTTGTGGGATTTATTGTTTTTCTGGCATGAGACACTTTTTTCTTTTTAAAATGCAATTTTCTTCTTCCTCCTTCCTTTTTTTTTTTTTTAACCAATTCACAGTTGTAAAACATGTTAAACGGTTCTTCCCCTTCATCCTGGATGACTTTATTCGTAGCACGGTCTGCATGAGTTAAAGCAGTTGCTGACTCTCTTATTAGCTCTACACTAATCGTGCTAAAGGCTGAGTACCTTTTGCAAGCAAAGACTTCAGTCCTTAGAATAACGTATGCATATTTTGTTTTATATTCTGATATATGAAGCAGGTGAGGGCAACCGTTTTGGCATTGTGCTAGAAGGGCTACCTTTGTATCTGTAAGAAGCTGGAAAGGATGGTAACGTAAATAGTAAGTAGTACAGTTTCCATAAAGGGAAAGTTGACCAAAATAATTATTTGAAGAGTAGCAGTAATCTATATGAATTGGTTTTGTCCTCTGCTAGTAGGTAACTAATACACAGGTGCAGATGTAGTATTATGTATATGATAAATTCTCCCTGACCCTTTATTTGCACAGTCTAAAGAAATACAGATGTATAGCTATGGTTGCCTTGTGTTATTCTTCTCAATTCCTTTAAAAGCCTCTGCAGTGGGGATTTAAAATGACAGCTGCCTTGTTAGCGTCTTTGGTGGACCTTTTGAAGGGACATGGGGCTGTTGTAATTCCGTATCCCACGCTCAGTTTTTCTTCTCGCCCCAAGTAGCGGCTGCGAATTGGGTGATGGCGGGGAGGGGAGGGTTGTGTGGGTAGTTTTGGTTTTGAAGGAGCTAAAAGACGTTCCTCGGAGCCGCGCGGCCGTCGTTGGGCGCAGGCTCTGCCCGCGGCCGGAGGCGAGAAGCGTGCTGGGGTGGGATGGGGGGAGCCCTGTGCCCGGCGAGGGTGGGATCCCCGCCAGAGCCCTCCCGCGCTGGGGGGACGCCCCGCTAGCTGCCGGGGCGAGCGCGGAGCCATTCTTCCGCCTGCACTTCCTCGGCTCTTTAGCCCCCATTGAGCGGCCAACAGTGGCGGGGGACAAAAGCTGTATACACTGTACAAACAGAGCACCAAAGCGGCAGTACACTGACTCATTCTTCGCTCTGTGTGAGAACTGAGGGGGACTCTATTCACCGCCTTTGTGCCGGTGTCTGTCAACAGCGCTGTTTGAGGCCAGCCCCATTGTGCCGGCCAGTGTTTCTTATTGACCCGGGTCTGTGCCCGCAATGTTCCCAGGGTCGCGGTTGCGAGTGAGAGAATGTTTGAAAGGGGGTAATCGTGGGCTAAATGCGTTTTGCTGCATTGTCGTCTGACCTATTAAATCTAAACTGGGGTCCACGTTCATGCAAACAGGTAATTATGTGGTCACAGCTGCGGCCATTGACATCTGGTTACCGCCCCGTGGAAAAAGGGGATGGGGCGCTCGCCTCTCCCTCCGGGCTCTCGAGCACTGAACTTTAATGATATTAACTGAAAATAGAGGGTGGATTAGCGAGACTGACGGGTCAACAAGGTGGATACTTTATCCATCTAGGCAGAAGTAAGTCCAAGTGCACTTGCTTGGGTATTTCTGCTTGATTTTTCCCATAGCTGCTGGCTTGGCTGGGGTCCTCTAGATTCAGTTATGATTTAGTGGTTTTACATCAGGAGAGGCTGCAAAAATACTCTTGTTATCCCGTCTTGCAGAACGTCTGTGCAGAACAGCTCTGCAAATAGCCACCACGTTAACTAATTTTTTTTTTATTTTTTTTTTTATAAACCAAGTGACTTACAATGGCTCTCATTCCCTGGGGGCTGGGTGGCCAAGATTTCCAGATAACAAACCTTCATTATCAATAGGCCAGCATTTCAAAACTTAGTGGTAAGTGTATAAGGGTAATAAATCATTCCTGGCCATAAATTATTTTAGGGCAACTGCTTTTTCTTTTAATGTACTTTGGAACTGAGGCGTAGTATTTGCATGTAAATTAGTGTGACACATCTTCTCCGTCATCCCCTCCTGCTGAGGAGGAGGAGGTAACACACGTAGTTATTAAAACGGTATGTTTTCCTGTCCTGTGCAACTTTCAGTGACGGGGCAGACAACAACCGCTATGGAAATCAGGAGAGAGGGTTGTTTGGCGCTGGGTGGCTTCCCTGGCACGTCAAAGCTGGGGCACACTCAGTGCTGGGCAGCCCTGGCTGCAGGACAGGAGGGGAGGGCAGCCAGCTGATAAATCCCTGCTCCAAGGGATCTCTGCAGGAATGAAGGGGGACCTGCTTCTGCCTCCGTTGCATCCCAGCACTGCTCCTCGGGAGCCAGTTATTCTGAAGAGCTGTTGCGGTGCGGCGTGTAATGCGACAGGGAGAGTAGTCGCTGTGTGTTACGGCGAATACATTATATACTTATGTAATCCTTCATGGTTATGGGAGGACTGTAATTGCTAAAAATGTGAAACTTTCTCCTGAAAAGGCATGTCCACCGCTTTGGAGCTCTTTACTCGTGGAGCAGGGGGAGAGAAAAGCTGATCTGCTCAGACTCGTGGGAACCTGCGTGTGTTGTGGATCTCTAAAATTGTCTGGTACAGGCATCTGTTATGTAATTAGCTTTTTCTCTTTTTCTCTGGGTTTTTTTTTTTTACTTGATTTCTACCACCTTCTACTCCTTACAGGCCTCTATAGAACTCTACTGCTACCATGCAAGAAGCAAGGGTAAAAAAGCCAAAACCAAAAATATTTCAAGTGTATCCAGAAATGTGTAGGCATTAGCATCTTTTTCCAGCACAGGACAGTAAAGAAAGACCAAGTCCATCTACCAGCAAAAGACAGTTAAATTACATCTTCACAATTATCTGATTCTGTGGCTCTCTAATACTTACTGCTGTAGGAAAGAGTAAATTTCCATAGGGACTTTTTTAGGATGTAGGGGAGCTATATGCAGTCTCTTTGCTGCCTGTGTGTCAAGACAAATTTTTCCACGTATGCAGAAAATCCTATTTGTGCATTTCCCGGTAGATCTGTTAACTTCATAAAAATACTAGATAGTCTTAGGAATTTGTTGTTTCTCAGCTACGTAGCTCTGTCTCCTAAGCCATTTGCCTATTTCTCTGCTTAAAAAAAACAAAAGAAAATAGAAAATATTCAAACCAGAGTATTTCCTCTTCAGCACCCATTGTTTTTTCTACTGTAAAGGGAATACCAAAGAATTGTATTTATCTAAAGGACTCAGCTGTCTAAAACAGTATTCTCCTCAGCTCTGTTACCTGCAGAGGAGATAAATGAGACTGAAGATTTATCCTGTAGAAGTCTGAAAATGCCTTACACTCTTTAAAATGCTTTAATTCTATAACTAAGAAAACATGCTCCACTCCAGATACGAAGAGTGAGGAAGAACTTGAAATGAGAATTCCCAGGAGACATCGAGAAGCTTCCTGGCTAAATTGTTTTTTCCCCTGACTTACCTAATAAGTAAAACTTCAGCAAAGTTTTTAACTGGGTATTCCAGTTTGGATGCCATACGCATTCTGTGATATCTCAGTTATAGTTCTGAGTGTCGCTTTAGGTAAAGGAGTTCTAAGAATAGAGTTTTCAAAGAGGCAAAGATGACTTCTTTAGATGTGTCACCTTTTTGAAATAGGTTCTAACCACTGCAGTATTCTTGTGCCTTTGGAAGGTGGCGCTGTATAATGAAAGAAAGGCTGAAAACTAGTTGTAGAAATAATTATGCGCTCACTGGTTTGGAGCATTAAAGTAGTAATATCAATGTAATCAGGGGGAAACCTTGCATGGTGTATGTAGCTTAGTTCTGTGCTTCAGCAAACAAGTCGTTATAGACAAACTTCTTAAAATTCTAGGCAGAATATATAGACAAACTTCTTAAAATTCTAGGCAGAATAAGAGAGCAGAGAATGCAGACTTCCCGGATACGCACGGAGAACTGATCACCTGCACTATGTGTACAATACGTCTACGCAGCATCCCGGCCTGTGCTTCACAGAGGACTTCACTGTGGGCTCCTAGGTTTTCTGAGAATGAAAAATTCATAATGATTTTGTTGCTCTAATCAATTTTCTTGAAGCAGTGGGAGCTTGCAGAGAGAAAAAAGGGCGATTTTAGTTGAAATGAATAATAAGGGTTTTTTTCTTTATTTTTTTTGTGTGTCTTGGAGGTAGTGGTATGTAATGCTTACTCTTAAACGGGAAACAAGATCTTTCATCAACACTTAGCAGCTTTTCCTGCTTCTTTCACAGTAGCAGCAGGTATCAAATGAAAAACTAAATGAAATTTAGTACACTTTTTACAAAGAATTCTGCTTGATTTAAAAAAGAAAAAAGATTGATGTAGTGGATTAGATAATGATTCCGTTTTAATATATCTATTTTAGTTAAATATGAGTTAGCTCATGTGAGACTATTCACAGTGCAACAGTAAACAGTATTATCTGTCAATCAGTATCTCTTTCTGCATTGGGAATGGAAATGAATAATATTCTTTCTGAAACTGCTATACTTACTGGTAAAATCAGCCCTAAATATGATGCACATATGCAATTTAGACGTGAAGCGTACGTAGCCATAATCTAAATGGGCATTGTTCCTGTACCTTTCTTTGCAGGACAATAAAGTGTGAGTCAAAAAAAAATAAAAAGGAAAAAAGGTTTCTAGGAGAAATTAGTTGAAGTTTTTCAATAAAGGTCCCCAGGGTGTCATAACATGTGTAAAAACAACGGTACGCTTGGCACGCATTGCCTGTGTGAGTTCAAAAGAACTTTATGGAAACTGAAATAACCTTTCTAAAAATATGTTAGAGGACATAGCCGTTGAGTACTGGAAATAGCGTTCGGATAGCACAGGGTGGGACAGCCCTTTTCTGATACATAGCTTCTGTGGATTGCATCTATAAAGAAAATACAGCAGTGAAGTGTGGGAGTGGACAATACTTGTAGATGAAGACGAACCTGTCACCACTGCTCCTTTTAGGATTTGTCTTTGCACAGCCTGTGGGAAAGGAGAGCCATGAGCTCCCAGTGCAAACCACTGAATGCTATCAATTTTCCTTATAAACATCTTTTCAGGTTTAAAGTAAGTGCTCTTAGCTCAGCAGAAAACTGGAATAGCACAAAACATTTGAAATTATTTTTGTGAACTTTTAAAAAAAGTTTAATTCATTTAAAGCCCACTAGGTAGCTTGCTTATTTCAGTTTAAAAATGTAAAATGTATCATCTAATACCGAGACAACATTATGAGCATGTTTCACGTAATGCATGGTTATCTGGATGTGTCAAAATGAAGAGCTAAGATGTTGCTTTACAGGATCAGGTATTTTGGCTGTTAATATACTGTCTAAAACAGCGAATTTCACTTCAGAAAAGGATAACTGCACCCAAGATCAGATCAGTAATGGCTTTGGAAGACAGCTCTGTTTTTGCTGTCACAGGGGCAAATGCTCAGTAAGAGCGAAGAAGTGGGATTAGGTTACAAATTATCTCATATAGGCTGTGTAAAATCCAGATTTATTGCCTCAAAGTAATCAAAGCCTCCATTACAAATGTCTTGTTATACTCAGTACTATAAGGGTAGTTGGCTAGTCAGCTAAATTTTCTGGTTTTGTACCTCTTTAAAAGTTGAAACGGTTTGCTTTTTCCTATGGGCATGTAGACATTTCTTGTATTCACGTTGAGATTGGGGGTTTTTCTCCAGTTACTAGAATAAAATTAACTTGTTTTGTCTCTCAGTCACATTGTAACGTACTGCTTTTCATTAGGGAAGATTTCCTTGTATGGGCAGGATACAATGGTTAAACGGGGTTTTAGAACAAGAAAATACAGATTAAAATCGATGCAAGTCAGCCTCGGCATGGGCTTCCTTTTACCCCCTCAGACGATTTTCACAGCTCCCCCTCATTCAGTTTGGTGGTGGTTGTTCTTTGCACGAGACTGATAGTATTGATAGATCAGCAAATGTGCTTATATTTGATCTCTTGTAAAATAGAAAGGCAGCTCTGGCTCCTTCAGAATTCCTCATTAGCCCAATGACAACATCACTGCTCTGCAGCCCTCAGGAATGAAACAAACAGCTATTCAGATAGGAAAGAATTTTCAACAACCTATTCTTGCTTTATATTTGTAAAGCAATTTCTGCTCTTTATTAATTTGAGATCTATCTGGTTTTCTTTGAAGGAAAATAGACATGGCAGTACACACCAAATTAGTGGAGGAGGAATGCTTGCTTGATTTCAGAAATGCTGCTTTTAAAAGTCTTAGTACCAACTACCTGGTTAATTCATCTTCAGTTATAGAATCGGGGAGGTGAAAACGTTGGGGGGCTTGGAGCCCTCAGTACTGGCAATGTACGACCTGCTCAGATATGGCATATGCCTTGGCTGCTTCTGGAGAAGGTAGGTGCAGCAGAGGGTTAACTCTGACATACTGAAGTGTCTTAATTAGAGCTTGGCAAAGAGCCACGGTCAGTAGAAAATATGCTGAGCCTGAGATGGGAGCAATAACCAGTGGCTTGAGCCTCTGGCGAGGTCTCCTGCATTCAGCGGCGCTCCCTGCTTGTGCCTACCTGGTGTGGGAAAGCCAGATGCTGCCCGGACCCCAGACAAAGCAGCCAAGCATTTTCCCATCCAGCTTCACCATCTTAAAAGAAAGGACGTGGGGATGCGGAGAGGGGTGAGATACCTGTCCATAAAAGCAGCTTTTGCAGCAACTCCCTGCACAGAGCAGCCTGCAGCTGAAGGGAGGGCTGGTTAAAGCTGAGGAGCACATCTGGTTTTGCACGCTGTCGAGAGCGAGTCCAATATTGCCTGAAAGTGGAAGAATGAGAGAATTTGAAGTTTGAGGCTGAGAGAATTTTAAAACCTTGATGACCTGTGGTGATGCTTTTCAAATTGGGAATGACTGCATTGCTTTGAAGATTGATGATGATTTACTTGTAAGAATTATTAGTAGATACTGCTTTCCCAAGGTTATGGCCTATGTACAGTTCTGATGGGGAAAGATATAATATCAGGTTGCCCAGTTAATCATATATTGTCACAGGATGGATAATACATACTAAATGTAAAAAAAAAACCAAATACCAAACTTGTTATTTAAAAATGAAACAATAAAGCTACTTATAATTTCAAGACTAGCTTATTGGGTCTTACAATGAGAAATACAGACTTACGGTATAATTGAGCTGATAATGTTGTGTATGTAGAGGCACACATTCAGACAGGCAGGAGGGTAGGTACTCCTCAAGCTGGTATGTTTGTGAAGTGTGTAGAAAGGCATTCACAATTTTTGAAAAAACCAGAACTTGTAAGAATGCATCTTGGGGTCTGTGTAAATGTCGAAATGTCCTATATCTGTATTTGAAGAGAAGAAAAATGTGTTGTAAGTTTAAGGGAGTTTCCAGTGGTAGCAGCAGTAGTTAAGCTCTTCTCTCTCTCACTGAATTTCAGTGGAAATTAAACCACTAAATCCAGTGAAGGCCTGAAAGTCATCTCCTTTTAGGTAAAAAACATTAGTCACGCATTGCAGTTGGACTCTACAAAACCACAGTATCAAAAATAGTCCTTACTGGTATTAATATTTAACAATGAGTGATAAGATTGAATCAAAAACATACTTACGTGTATCTTTAAATCTCTAGGTAGACCCTATTCACTTCTGTGGGACTCTGCATTACATAGTAAATCACATCAGGGGAGCCTTGCAGGTCACAGCAGAGTGGAAGTCCTGCTAATTAGTTAGGCATTGTACGGTCATTTAATCCATGCCAGCTGTGGGCACAATGATGATCTGTTACTTTAACACCTTAGTGGATCATTTCTCGAATTTCCCTCTCTGCCCTTGCCTGTTGAGTGACAGTAGAGTAGCAGTGCTAGTGTTGGCTTTGTGTGTGTCAGGCTGGTGGGTACCACTATGGACCTGTTCTGTAGTGTTTGAGTGGGTTTCGGTTTTATGGAGAGAAATCTAAAAAAACCAGCAGTGAATTACAAACTGCAGTTTGCTCTGATAAAAACCCACTTGCAATAAGATGGTAATGGCTCTGGAAGACTATCTCCCGTTTTATGCTTTCTACTTACAAGTTTGACTTTTTGCCTGGGACCGTGCATCACTTCAGAGGAACACATCAGAACCTGCCAGGAGTGAAAGTCCACTCTGCAAAGCCAAAACAGGACCTGTTTCCATAGCATTCAGTCATGGTGCAGGCTACTTCAGAAGAGAAGGACCTTCTTTGTGGAGAACACCACCTGCTTAGGTCTTGTTGCGTGAAGAAGGCTTGTAAAGGGTGATCTCTCTTAAGTTATGGTAAGCACCCATAGTAAAGAATCCTGGGTCCCATGGAAGCCTTCCCAGTATGTGTACCTGATTGGAATATAAGGAATTGAGCTTCTTGGATTTATCCACCGGCATTATGCCTCTGAGACAGCCAGCTCTTCTTGTGTGGGCACTTAGTTGTAAGCCGCGGATAGTTGAAGTGTCTCTTTCCCTCCTAGTGAAGACATGGGTTACTCCTTCCAAAGGATCGGAAAATGGATGATGTCCTTGAGCATGAAACTGTTTTGTTCTGACCAGACTGGTCTTGGGTGCACGCAGCTACTGCCAAGTTAATTACACTGCAGAAGCTGGGCGTATACATTTTCTGCATATGTTTTCTAGGAGAAATATTTGGATAGTCAGTGATGTGCTCTGTTTTTCCAAATGTTTGTACAGTTAGTTTAAAGAGGAATTGAAGAACAAAGTCAATACTCAAATACATTACTGTAGACAGTTGGCATGTGTGTTTGTTTATTCCAAGGAATGTAATGTGTCTGTGTAAATTTTTATTTAGACACTTGTAAGAATAATAGTTTGACCCAGTTATGTGAGAGCAGTTGTTTTATGAAAGGATTGTTGAGGATCAATTAAGATCTACCATGAGAAAATACACATTGGAATGCATAATGAATATTTACAGTGAAAAAATCCACAGCTAAATTACTTGAAAATTAGGTATATAATCCATGTTTAATGTCACTCTCTTTAACGAAACTGTTTTGCTTGTGATTCTTGTAAACCAGAAAGAAAGGTTCATTTTTGAACCTTAGCGTGTGATGTATGATAAGGACTTAGACTGAATTTTAAGAAGTCCTAAAGAAAAAAGTAAGCACTTGCAAAAATATTTGCTTTTTAGGTATACTTGTCAGGGAACTAGATTTGCTCATTTTATTTATGTCAATTGTACTGAAATAATTTGTGTTGTATTAAGAGTTACAGTTAAGTGGCTAAAAATTGTGTGTGCATATATACATTTATATGTAAGTGTATTCAATTCAGGTATTATTTCTTGAATTATGTGTTTTATTTCAAGCTCATTGGATAGGGGATGATGACAGTCAAACCATTGCCAGGTTAGAGAACAAGTCAATTATACTATTGAATTGTAATTGGCATTGAAGAATTTCATATTTCTTGGTTTGCAGAAGTGTAGTCGTATAGATTTGTAAAACTTCATGTTGGGTGAGAAACTCATCTTACTGCCATTTTCACCTGCTTTTGACATGGCAAAATGGGGCACAACAGGTTTCAAGAATGAAATAGGGATCGAGATCCTATGTGCAGTGTGGGTGTTCAGCATCAGCAGACACTTCTTGGGAAAGGGCCTGTGTACTTTCTGCCATGTGCTTTTGCATTTTATGGTTCCTGTGTATGCGGTGTTTTATTATACACAGTTCAGAGACTAATAGATGAAATATGTCTAGAGGTAGAACTGAGCGTGGGACCAGTCTGGCTCAAACTCAGGTACTTGAAACACTGTCTTGGTGTTGCGATTGGAGTGTTGTTTAACTTCAGTGAGGCTTCACTGAATTTCACTGAA
>VXAK01008200.1:0-25631 GCA_013399435.1 Arenaria interpres
ATTATTATATTTATTATATTATTATTTCATATTATAATATAATAACGTGTTTTATATTTATTATTATTCTATTATTTATTATTATTGTATTTGAATATTCAAACAGGAACAAAATTACTGGCTTCTTCAGTCCTTTTATCTATTTTTGTCCATTATTCCCAGATTCAACTTTGAAGATGTTTTCCAAAGAATCAAAGACAATCCAGAGAAGTGTGTCTTTTTCAAACATGGTAAGTTGCTGTCAAAATAAAAAGGAGATCATTGGGAATCCTCTGACAGCTGCTGGGAGAAATGGCTCTTGCCATACATCAATGCCTCTTTTCTTCCCCTGCCTACTCAATTGTGTTGTGTGTGAATAATTCAGCGGGGTGAAGCGAGGCTCTGTCAGGCCTCCAGGGAGACAGAGCACTTTCTGTGAACATGGGCATTAAATGGTTGCTCTTCACTTCTCTGCGAGCTCTCTTCTGAGTTGCCCTGCTATCCAGGGAAGGGCTTGCCATAGATGACGGTCTGGCAGGAGCAGAGGAGTCTTTCTGAATGACCTTCAACTGCCACTGGGGCCAGAACCACAAAATTCCCCCCATGTGCTCACATCCAGCATTGCCTTGCTGCTCCCAAGTGCTTGAAGGCTGTGAGTCAGCCAGCAGAGGAAAACCAAGCACAGGGAGTGGAATCTATGCTGGAGGAATTTGAGCCATCCTTCCTCAAGGAGCGGTGATCCCAGCAACCTCTGAACAACATTTTTCCCCTGCTTCTAAAACAGAACTTGGAAAGAGATTCTATATTTGACTTTTTTTTGTGCTTGAGCACTGTGGCCAGAACTGGGTTGTAGAGATTCACTCCCAGTTACCATGTTCAGGGTCCTTTATTGAGGCAAGACACTAGGATCTACCAGCCTACTCTTTACCCTCATCTTTAGGGGGAACAAAAAAGGCAAGTGTGTTGCCCAGACAGAATCATAGAATCTTAGAATGGTTCAGGTTGGAAGGGACCTTAAAGATCATCAAGTTCCAACCCCCTGCCATGGGCAGGGAGACCTCCCACTAGACCAGGTTGCTCAAAGCCCCATCCAGCCTGGCCTTGAACCCCTCCAGGGATGGGGCATCCACAGCTTCTCTGGGCCATAGCATGCTCTAACAGGTCCCCAAGTAAGTCACAGGATCAAGACCCTGTGGCCTGCCATGGCACACACCAGCAGGCGAATTTGGATACAGCGATTCCTGATGCTTTAGCCAAGGCGAACTTAGGAATGTCGCTTCTTGGCACTGTAAGAAGGGAGCTCTTTGCTGACTCCTAGGCCAAAAGTCTCATGAGCAGGCCTTGCATACTCTTACTTAATTCTTCTCTCTGTAGTTTTAGTGCTGATCTGTAGTCTTTTTACAGTCCAGCAGCTTACTGGCTTTCAGAACAGATCTAAAACATAACCAGTAGAAGTACTGGGCTGATTGATTGTATTATTTTACTTTTTTTAACTTGCTGCTTCCAGTGATGGTAATGTAACTGAGCAGCTGTCTGTTAAGAATGTTTCTTGTCGAGAATAGTAGGAATTAGGTAGTTAAGTTTGCTTTTGGAAAGAGCTGAGCTGATAAGTAGCTGTCACGGCGAACAAACATCAAAGGAAACCTTGATTATTAGTTTCTGTTAGCTGTTTGCATCCAGAATTGACAGCAGCTTACATGATAAAGAGCTGACCCAGTTTCTCTTGAGTGAGGAATTGCATACCCTGTCCTTGAAATACCAGCATTTTGAAAAAGGAGATCTATCAGTTCTGTGTGTGTTCCTGAGCTTCAGGTGCTACCTTTCTATTTACCAGGGATTAAGCATTCCATTCTGATGTTTAGTGTCCAACCTGTAAGATTTTTCTTGATGAGTGTTCATATAACACCTCTGTGTTGTGTGTATAGAAGATTAAAATGCTTCTTGTTCTCCAAAAGCATGTTAATATCCCCTCTATTTGATTTGGGGTAAGAAATTGAACACTACTTCTGTTTTTTTTCTTACAGGCTTTGTCATCTTGTCTGATCTTACCAGGAAACACCACTGTCATAAGTTCTTCATGGGACAATCATATGTGTGTATTTGCTTCCTATTGACTTTATTGAATTACACTGAGTGCCTTGGTTGTTACATTTATGGGTTTAGATAATGACAAAGAAATTAATTTTAAAAATGCAGTGTTTATATTTCTTTTGGTAGATTTCTGTTAGAAACTGTAGAAGCAAAGTTACTTTCATCTATTTAGAAAAAAACGTGTTAGTTTTTTCTGAAGGGGTAATGCTTTTATAACCTTTTCCTGTTAGATATTTTTACTCAATTGCATTTGGAAGACAGCAAGACATCTTAATGGGGCATGATGATGCAGTCAGTAAGATCTGTTGGCGTGATGGGCGCTTATATTCTGCGTCTTGGGATTCCACTGTGAAGGTTTGTGTCTGGTTTGTTACACTTCCATAATAATTTATAGCTAGCACTTCTTAATATTCAGCCAGCCAAATGCTTTGCAGTGGATGTACCTGCTGTTCACAGAATCAGATGAGGTTGGAAGGGACCTCTGGAGATCATCTAGTCCAACCCCCCCTGCCAGAGCAGGTCCACCCAGAGCAGGTTGCACAGGAACTTGTCCAGGCGGGTTTTGAATGTCTCCAGAGAAGGAGACTCCGCCACCTCCCTGGGCAGCCAGTTCCAGGGCTCTGCCACCCTCAAAGTAAAGAAGTTCCTCCTCATATTTAAAAGGAACTTCTTATGTGCAAGTTTGTGCCTGTTGCCTCTTGTCCTGTCACTGGGCACCACTGAAAAAAGACTGGCCCCATCCTCTTGATACCCACCTTTTAAGTATTTATAGGTGCTTTGTTCTCGAATAATAACTTTGCCAATATCACAGCAAGTTTATTTCTAGAATATCTTCATTTAGCTTTATCTCAGCTGTATCTCAAAGCTGAAGTGTTACTTTAAACACATTTCATTCGTTCTGGCTTAATCTGAATGTGAGAGGTTTGGAGGCAAACTGTATTTGTTGGAGGAGCTGGAACGTTTTGTGACCTTGACTGGTGATTCTGTTTGAGTGGAACAAGTTTCTAAAATGTTAAATAGTTTTGTAGCTGATATTCTTCAGCAACGTGGACCCAGGAACTTGCTAGTCTAAAGAGCATGCCTGCAGTTAGATGGAAAGATAATTTGGAAGTTAGAGACAGGAAAGAACTTCCCAGAAGGAACTTCTGTGGATGGTTTTTTGGTAAGGATACGTTCAGTGCAGCGATAAACCCATACTTGGGCTTCTGTAAGCTGTCAGGGATCGGTGTAACTGTGTTTAATCTGTGGCTCTGCCTATGGTGAACGAGTTCAGGTGGCATTTGCTGTTGCTGTAGTCTGCCACGTTGGCAAGGCCCGCAGCTAACACGAGCAGCCCTCCTTGTAAAGTCAGAACTCAGTGCTGAAGAAACTCCTCCGCGGTTTTGCTGATGCTTCCTTGAGCAAACGGGAATGCCTGTGTTGCAGGTGTGGCGCTGTCCTCCCGGGGAGGCCTCCAGCAATAAAAAGCACCACTCTGAACTGCTCGCAGAGTTGGAACACGACGTTAGCGTAAGTATCCGGGTAGGGATATGGTATCCTCGTATCCCGAGATCAATTGCTCGTTAAAATCCAAGTCAGGATCTAGTGGTAAAGCACAAGGATTGGGTTAGGGGGCTGGGGGGGCGTTGCTGTTTTGGGAAGTGTCTGTGTATGGGGAAGTTTGTTTCATTTTAGTTTTCTTTTTTGTCTGAGATGTGTCCTGCACCAGCATCACCTGCTTCCCCGGCTGAAAGGTCCACAAGTATAAGCAGAGATTTCTTAATTTGTCTTGCTCATCTTGTGTGCACAAAGCACCAGGGGGAAGACTGGGTTGTTGGTGTTTGGTTTTTTTGTTAGCTTCTTTAGTTTTGCACAGAAGAATGTGTTTCATGTATTTTCATTGTTACAGCTGCTTCTTAATCTATCTTTGCCAAAGGCAGGCAAATGAAAAAGCATTTGTCCAAGTTGTTTACCATGCAATAAAATATATTACTGAATTTCACTGTAAATGTATAAACACATTGTGTGCACTAAATCATAAATGTGTAACTGCACACTTATTTATAGCCTCTAGTGTCACTCTAGCAGGTTATTTAGATTTACTGTATTTTAAACCTTCTTACTAGTTCGGGTTTTGGACAGGTCACAACATAGACATTTACTGAAACAGTTCTGGTAACGTTGAAGAACTGGACCCAAGCGCATTAGAAACAACTGATGATCAGGAAGTTCTTTAGAAGTCAAGAATAATTTTACCCTTAAGGATAAAGTCTTGCATTTAGGTGGAGAGTATGGGTACTAAAATTAGTCTGAAACATCGATTTGCATTTCTGATTCTGCAAAGAAAAAGCACTTTAAAATATTGTCAAAGGGACTTCTCTCTTTTAGGCAGGATTTTTAATAATTGTACTTAATTAAGGATGTTAAATGTAAAAGTTTTTTGTAAATAAAATATCATCTTAGGGCTAATAGGCTTGCTTTGTATATGCTTAAAACCTGTCTTGAGAGAGCTCACATGAAAAAATAGGAAAATCATGGGATGTTTAACTTCCTAGGTAAATACCATCGACCTTAACGCTGCAAATACTATGTTGGCGTCTGGAACCAAAGAGGGTACCATCAGTGTCTGGGATGTTACTACAGCAACAGTTTTGCACCAGTTGCCATGTCATTCCGGGACTGTGTTTGATGCTGCTTTTAGCCCTGGTACGTTGGATTTCAGTTTTTCATACGCACCATTGCAAGTTTCAAAGGGAATCTATCTCATTCCTGATCTCATGTCGTATACCCTTGTTATTGGAATTACTAACTTTAAGGGGGATGGTGAGATGGTTTGGGTTGACACGCGTCAATCCAAACCCATTATAAGGCTTTATTAATTGTACACAAGGCCATACTAGGCTGTAGACCAGTGGTGTAGGCTCTAAACCAATTTAGTTTATCGTTGCTTGCTTGGAGATTTAATTTACAGCACATTATCTATAAATAAGTAGGTCAGGCAATCTCACATGCTGTATCAGACTGCTGTGGTAACTGGAACTGAACATCTAAACGTGCTTGCTTTTGTTGGCTTTTTTCTGTTGTACAGACAGCAGACATCTACTCAGCTCCGGAGAGGATTGTTGTTTTAAAGTAATAGATGTACAAACCGGAATGCTTATATCTTCTGTGACCGCCGGTGAGCCCCAGAGGTAATTCTGAGAACATATGGATTAGGAAACCGTGTGGCCACCTTAGTGAACTGGGGAAATGCTTGATGGTTGGTGGTACCAGACTAGAAAGGGCAGGAATACCGGCAACTTTGTTTTATTCAATAACTTTTTAAAGTGCAAAGGCTGATGTTCTAGCGTGTTGTGTGTATTATGGTCAAGCTTTCCAAACTGGGACAAAACCAAATGAGTATCTAAGTAATAAACTTGCGTTTTTCCAACAGCAACTTTAACTTCTGTAAAATATGATGAGAGCTGTAGCTAAGTAGCAATTCCTGAAACTTCTAACAAGTAGACAGTTCTCTTACTTCCATCATCTCTGTCAATAATCTTGATTTATTTTTTTTTTCAATGCTTCCTTTTGCTTTCATAATCCAAGGAAAGATTGGCTACTGTAGTTAAAGAGTGATCACTTTTTCCACAAACCACAATCCGTACAGTTCTCAATGGTTTATCAGGTGAAGAGATGGAAAGCTCACTCAGTTACTGGGGTAAAAATGTAGCAGCCGTACATGGAGTACACTTGTTGGTTTCGTGTGTGTATACCTAACTATGTATATGCATGTGTATATTTAAATTTTTTTCTTCAGTTATTTCCCTGAAAGTCCTCTTTGCACTTCAAGTGATTGTTTCAGGGCCATGAAATGACAGAAATGAAGCGGTGGTTCATGAGAGCACTTGGGTACCACACACGTGTGCAGCTGACCAGGTCCTCTTCCCTTCTGTGAACACATTCCGTCCTTCTGCCAGGGAAGGTCTGGCTGGTCTCGGGCAGTCAGAGAAGCAACTTTGGTGGTGACCCTTTAAAATAATTTGGCAATAACCTTTTCAAAAAGACAATGTTAGAATGGAGGTATGAAACTAAAGGAAACTCTACCCTTTAAGTTCTTTTCTTGGCTTAACTTGGAAATGTCCTTGCAGATGCTTCAAATGGGATGGAAATACCATCTTATCGGGAAGTCAATCTGGTGAATTAATGATTTGGGACCTTCTTGGAGGAAAAGTTATGGAAAGAATCAAAGGGCATACAGGTATGTCTGAACTGTTCCTGTTCTCAAATTGAATGGAAGATTCACGTTTTCCAGCTCAGTTTGTTAGTACTGAAGGGCTTGAGAGCCTTCTGCTCAGGTGGCTGTTCTCTATGTTAGTGTTGTTTGGAACACCACAACCAAAAGTAGGTCCACATGAGCCTCCTGGGAAATTCAATAACAAGGGAAGAATATTGCTGTTTACAAGACTGACCAAAGGTCAGACTTGAGATTTTTCTAATTCACACATCACAAAAGTCAACATTTTTCCACCTCGTAGCCCTAATAAAGTGCAGCATACGCTGCACCCATATACTTTGTCAAAGTCTGTCCAGACTGGGAGTCCCACAACAAATTAAGTAAAGTTCACTAGAAAATTGTTTTGGATGGGGATTTATAGGTACATTAGCAAACAATGTTTGAAGGAGGAAAAACTGGTTTATTCAGTTTGGTTTTTAAGGCTGCCTTCACGAAGAGTTGTTTTGAACTTCCCCACCATCAGCTTATGCTCTGGAACGTGAGCTGTGGAGACATCATCCCGTAGCCAAGGGGAGCTGTGGAAGGGGGTTTCAAGACATATGCTAGAAGATGTGAATATACTTCTAATATGAGAAGCCCAAATGGCAGAATGAAAAATCTCACTTTGTAGAGAAATCTTCTTCCCTTATCCCCGTGAATCCTTTGGCCAGTTCTACCTGTGCCACCTGCATTGTCCCTCTGGTACCCAATGCCTGCCAAGGCAGTGTAGCAAGAGGTCATTACTCTGAGAAAGAAGAGCCACCCAGAAGCCTACTAAAATCCTTGTTAGTGTATGTGGTGTCAGCGGAGTCCAAACTAGTAATCATATGATCCTAAACTCACTTCAGAAGATCTGCTCCATCACTTTCATTTACATTTGGATTTAATTGTTTGTTTCCCCAGGTGCCGTAACGTCCATGTGGATGAACGAACAGTGCAACAGTGTTATTACAGGAGGGGAAGACAAACAAATCATGTTCTGGAAACTGCAGTACTAAGTGCCTTTCCCTCCAGATATTTAAACGAACTCTTATTTTAAACCAAACCTTTTAAAGGAACTTAACTGTGTGCAATGATGGCTGCTGAAGTTCAACCAGACAGGAAGCTTTGTTCAACGACAACTTTCTATGTTATGGTGACTTCACTGAGAGCTCTTAACTTCCATAGTGTATGCATTTGTTTTTCATGGATTATCATACTAAAAATGCTTGTCTAAAGTGATACCAGAGATGAAATTAAAGACCTATTTTTCTGTAATTAAAGAACTCTTAACTCGCAGTCCTTGTTTGATTTACATGGAATACATCATAGCGTGCTCCGTGAACTGGTTTCAAAGAAGGATTTGCATTCTTAAGACATCTTTCAGGATACCTGCAGCCTCCTGCCGCTCTGCATGTACCTCTTGTGTAATCGGCCTTTCTTCCTGGTGAAGATGCACACTTTGAGCACTAAGGCAGCTGTTGCTCTGAGCAGTGGTGGGTCGAGAGTGTGTCCGTACCTTTAACTGTAGCTTACTCTTCAATGCCAGCTGGTTTCTGCATGAAGACAGGAGGGTTTTGTGATTAGTTATTTCCCTTCTGCTTGCTGTACACTACAGCTGGAAGAAAAAAACACCTTAAGTACTTGTACTGAAGTACTACCTCTATATTATTTCCAGTGGATCTCAGCTGTAGTTACAGGTATCTGTTTGATAACCAAAAAAAAGTAGTTTGTATTCTTCCTCCTCTGTGGGTTTAGGTGGCTCAACTCCATTGGCCAAGCTGTAATGTGGTAAAGGAGTTTTAAAGCTTGAGTAGGTATAGAACTTGGCCCCTCCTGAATCATCTGCTCTTAAGGAAAAGCGGGTTAGCTGCAGAGATCAGCGTTTCACTCGTACATTGTTTGGGGCTCCAGGGATTTTGCAGCTAAGCAAACTTAGCTTAGAGATGACAGCTCCAGGCCGCGGGTTCCATGCCCGTGAGGCTGAGTCAGGCCCCGATGCCTGCCAGTAAGCGCTTGCCAGAGCCGTTCCGGAGACATACCATTTTGTAACCAAACAATCCCATGAAAGTGGCTCCCGGGATGAATGCGATCACCACTACAGCCTGAAGGAGCGTCACGGTTTTCCCCTCAGTTACCGTAACTGAAAAATTCATTTGAGAACCAGGAAGCCACGAGACAGGCTCTTGTTGACAGGCACAACCGAGCTTATCCTGCTAACCTGAGCAGGGCACCGCGGGTCAGTAATCCTAGATTGCACAGCTGAAACCTGCAACAGAGCATTAAAAAAAGGAAATCACTTACCAAAATTGGTATTTAACTTCAGGTCACTTAAAGTCACAGACGAAGGCGCTGGTGACCTAGTCTGGTGGGTTGACCCCGGCCAGCAGCTGAGCCCCTACTGCGTTTCTCAGTCCCCTGCCCCACAGCAGGATGGGCAAGACAGGCAGAAGGGCAAAAAGCCAGGAAAATTCAGGGGTTGGGATAAGAAACAGTTAATTAAGTGAAGAGGAAGAAAAAAGAAAGGCAACACAAAGGGAGTAACGCACCGCCTCCCAACAGCAGCTGCCTGATGCCCAGCCAGTCTCCAAGCAGCAGCTACTTTGGAAAGACTCCCTCCAAGATTATCCCTGAGCACGATGTCAAATGGCATGGAATTTTCCTTTGGTCAGTTTGGGCCAGTAGCCCCAGCTGTGTCCCCTCTCAGTAAAGAATTTCTTCCCAAGATCTAAGTCTCCCCTGGTCCTATGGCTCCACTCCCTGACAAAGAGTCCCTCCCCAGCTCTCCTGTAGGCTCCCTTCAGATAAGGTCTCCCTGGATCCTTTTCTTCTCCAGGCTGAACAACCCCAGCTCTCTCAGCCTGTCCTCATTGCAGAGGTGCTCCAGCCCCTCTGACTGTTTTCTTAGCCCTCCTCGGCCCATTGCAACAGGTCCATGTCCTTCCTGTGTTGAGGACTCCAAAGCTGGACACGGTGCTCCAGGTGGGGTCTCACAAGAGCAGAGTAGAGCAGTAGAANGTGGGGTCTCACAAGATCAGAGTAGAGCAGTAGAATCGCCTCCTGTGACCTGCTGGCCCCGCTTCTTTTGATGCAGCCCAGGATGTGGCTGGCTTTCTGGGCTGCGCACACATTGCCAGCTCGTGTTCAGCTTCTCATCCATCAACACACCCAAGTCCTTCTCCTCAGGGCTGCTCTCCAGCCATTCTCTGCCCAACCTGTATTTGTGCCTGGGATTGCTGTGACCCAGGGGCAGGACCCTGCACTTGGCTTGGTTGAACTTCATGAGGTTTGCCTTGAACAACTTCGTGAGGGTTTTGTCTTGAACAACTGGGCTGCTATTCCACATGTGAAAGCTGAAGGTATGAAACGTCCATCCAAAGTACCCCAGATCTACCGTTTTAAAACATCTCAACCCTGTAGGCAGGGGGCTTATTTAGAAAGCTACTTTAGACTTTATTTCCTACCTTGTCTTTGTTGTTGATTGAAACCGACTTCAACAAGCCAAGCCGGTCTTAGCCCATCTTAAGAAGTACGTACACGTGCAGAGCTAAGGTTTCAGTCATTTATTTGGTTATTTCTGAATTCTTAAGAACATGGTTAAGGCGAGAGATAAGCATATTAGTTACAATTTGTATAACAAGTAATAAAAAGATTTGAGTATCTGTACACTACTTTAATACGCTTACTTACTGAACGATGCCTTCGGCTACACTCAGCTGAGCTGGCATTCTTGTGTAAACAGTATTTACTAGAACAAAAAAACAAACAACCAACTAGTACTAGCCATACCTCTAACACGCTATTTCAAGTCTACTCTTGCAAACAGAAAGCGGTAAAAATACTCATTTGTCTGAAACGTACAAAGCACAGCATTGCCCTAGGTACCAACACGTAACTTTGCAAGTGATACCTGGTTGCTTTAGTTGCAATGGCTTATAGGAGTAGTAAACTAAATAAAAGACCTACGAAAAGAAGTCGGAACACAATTGGAATTTCACATTTGTCAAGCATATAAGGCTACAAGTTTTACAGTTTGTGAAGAAACGAGATATGTTGAACTGTAACATTCCCAGCCATTATAGATGCAAATGCTTGATGCAGCATATCTTCTCTTGGCCTCCAGGAAGGCTCGTGTGCAGAAGAAAGAAATCACTGAGTATAATAGCCCAAGTTTAGTGGAATCATCATTATGTGTATGTACAAACATGCACATGATGCAAGCTTAGACTTCAGGAACAGAGTGATCCATCAGGCTTTTCATAATGCTAGTTGCCATCCTAAAGAAAAGGAAAAGGCATTCAGTTTTGTGGGACAACTCTAGAAGACCACCAAAGCTTCTGATCCCTGTAGCTTTGTCATTGCTACACCTTTAATACCATTCAAAAGCTGGCCTTTTGCTCCACTATTTTTGCCAACGGATGTGCCAAACTGCACACAAAGAGAAGCCCACGATACTAATAAAAACGCTGAGTAACTGAGCTCCTTATCAACATCTTTCAGAAGGTGGGCATGTGTGCAAGGAGGGCGGGGGGAAAGGTGGCTCTTGGGCAGAAAACTGGTTTGTATGAAGAGAATCATAGAACGGTTAGAGTTGGAAGGGACCTTAAAGATCATCGTGTTCCACCTCCCACTAGAGCAGGTTGCTCAAACAAGAGCATATCAAGTATGCAGCGGGGGGAAGACTCAATCATACCTGACGCGTTACTAATTTCTAGCAACTTGAAAAACATTTTTGCAGGAGAGATTTAGCTGCAGAAAGCCACGGCTGCCAAAGGATTAGAAAGAAGCCAGCTATATCCTGCCAAGAATCATGTTTACATCACCAGAATTAGTTGCATTTTAGTTACAAGGTACCAAATACGTGTGTTATCCGCATACTTGAGAGTTCTCAGAAACTCCAGTTAAATTATGTTTAGAAAAGGGCTTTTGTAAGAGAAAAGGCAAAGGATCATCACCAAAATGAATAGTTGAAAAACAGAACCAAAATCCCACTGACTTGTCTAAAACATCAGATTAAGCACATTTTCAGACTTCCCCCACTCCCTCGCCAGCTTTCATGTCAAGTTTGTAATTAGGTCTTATCGTGAGTACATTGTATTTAACCTATAAAAATACTCACTGTCAACTCAACTGTAATTAACACCATGGCTGCTTTGTTTATTACCTACCTCTTTATTATATACTCATAAATACTGGAAGGCATGATGGTAATGGTCACTACATTTCCAGCTGTTGCCAAGATGTCTGCAATCTGGGGGTCCTGTAATTAAACAAGAAGTCACATGAGCACCATTACTCAAGCTGACAAATAAAGCAGCAGTTCCAGAGCTTTTTCCCATTTCACACAGTTTAAAAGACCTACACACTTGGGGTGTTTAACCTTCAGGGCAAACCACTGACCCTGCAACACCACTTCACAGGCTTTCGGTTATTGGTATCTTGCACAAACTGACTAGAGAAGGAACACAAATGTTATACACAAAATTCCTACTAGAACTGGAGACAGGCTGGCAGGAGGAAGATTATTCTTTGTTTTTCCAAAGTTAAACTACAGATAAAAGCTGAGGGACAGCCCAGCCAGGCAGAGGCAGGGAGAAAGAGAACGAGCTGCCCTGCCTACAGATACAAACTGCAAAGCTGCCTCAAAACATACATGTCTCTCCAGTCCACTTAAGTTACCCCTCATGACTTACATTGTTTAATGCTCATAAAATAAAGTACTACAATCCTTTTCCCTCTCCAAAACACAGTTACTGTATGTACACAAAAAGCTCACAGCTATCCACGCCCACCACATATTACTTATTTTACCTTCAATCCAATTACGTTCTGGCCATTAATTTCACAGATGTTGTGCTCTGTAAGAAGTCCATTTCTCGCAGCAGAGCTGTCTTTCACTATTGAGGTTATTTTTCCATTCTTGAATATGAAGCCAACATGCCCTGTGCTGTCCTTGTGCATAGTAATAATTCGTTCAAAAGGCCTACAAGATATTTAAAAAGCAAAAGCATATTTTCAGTCTATTAAACCACAGAAGAACCACACATTATTTCAGCATCTTTGATGCACAGAAAGTAACTGTACTCTAAGCAGTGACTCCTACATCAACTACAATGGAACACAGTTGGATTTAACTTCATTTTGTTAATATTGTTATATTAATACATACTTGTTTCTAAACCTCAAACGTTTCCCCTGTTCTACCAGGCGAACTGTCTGGATTAACAATAATACAAAAAAATATCATACAACATCCACCCACGCACCCCAACAACCAACCAAACACAAACACGTATTAAGTTATCTCTACAAACTTTACAAGCAGATAAAATAGCAGACGCAGCTTTAATAACTGTAGGTAGACCGCAGGATTCTGGAGTAAAAGCCTTCCCCAACAACATTTCTACTGTTGTACAGACAATAAGCTTTTAAATTGTGTCTTAAAAAGCTAGTAAACCCAGGAAGGGCATGGGGAGTTGGGCACAGAAGTGGCAGACAGGGCAGGGAATCTACTACCAAAGCATTTTGATTCAATACAGGTTAGAAGTAGCTTCCCTGATAGAAGTACCATGCCCTCCACTGGGTCAAACTTGGTTCTTAAACAAGAATGAACATTGAAAAAAGCTTCAAGACATGTAGGTAGTCATATCCTGTATCATCTGTCTTCCCACAGCCTGCAGACCTTATCTTGAATCTGACCTACTACTACTACATACAAATAGCTACAAGCTCATTATTTAATACAATTAAAAATCTGTACTGGTTCATCAAGCATACTTTCAGCAAAACTGGCATTAGTTCATATGTAAACAGAGCTCACAAGAAAACTATCACGCTAAAGAAAAATTATAGAATGATCTCCAAGTCTAACCATTGAGTTCCAACCCCCCTGCCACGGGCAGGGACACCTCCCACCAGACCAGGTTGCTCAAAACCCCATCCAGCCTGGTCTTGAACACCTCCAGGGATGGGGCATCCACAAGTGTATTCACTATTACAGTGAACATTTTGGTACCATCTTTTATTGCTTTTTCAATTAGCATAAGCAAAAGTCGTGTCCAAAAAAAGCACAGAACTCTTGAATTCAGAGTTTAAATTTTACTAATGCTGTCACTCATTAGTTTACCTTGAAAAATGTCATACCTCATCATGCCCAGGCAAGCGTGAGCTGGAAGTTTACAAATTAACAACTATTTTGACTGTTCCCCACATAAGGGAACATTTCTGAGGATCTTTGCTATCGAAGGACGTGGATAAACAGATTTTGTTATGCCTATAGTCCTGCTCAAGCAAAGGGAGACCCAAACCCCACAGAATGACTCCGAAATGCATAATGAAAATCCATATCCGCAATTGGCTTTACCTGTCCCGGATGATCATTGAAATCCTTTCTCCAGAAGCCTGCTTCAGAACCTTGTGCGCTTTATCAGAACTCCATCCTGCACAGTTTTCTCCATTGATCTGCAGAACTTGGTCCCCAAACCGCAGACCAGCAAGGGATGCTGGAGAATTTGCCTGAACTAACTGGACAAATATACCCTGCAAAAGAGAAAAAAGGGAAGAAAAATAAAAATAAGGAGGAAAAAAACCAGGAAGTTCTTCCTTAAAGATGAAGACCAGTGACAGAACACACAGCTCTTTAAAGTATCCCATTCTCTATGTAATACTAACCAAATGGACAGAAGGACTTGCTTATTATCTCTCCTTAAGAGGCATTTTTGAAATGTCAGTCTTTTTCTAGATGTCTTTAAGAGACTGAGAGATAATTAATGCTAGAATAAAGTTTGGAAATGGGCAAATATGCCCTGTCTAGATCCTTTGACATTAAAAACAGACACAAGCATAACATTAAAGCCTTACGCAAAAGAGTAAGTACTATGCTGTGCTAACAAGAAATCTGAACTACTGGATCAAGACAGACTAGTGGTAAATTTGCATATCTCCTTGTGCATTTGACTAATAATTCCTCTGCCAGACATCAGAGTCTATATATAGCTGTAGAAATAGATCAGTGATGCCAGGAACTCTATGGCAGATCTTTCCTTCTTTCACAACGCCATTAGTTTTCAACTTTTTATAAATTAAGACTTGCTAGTACCTCAGGTAAAAGAAAAACCAAGTTTTTAAACTATTTCTAGTGAAAGTACTACTAAAAAACAAGTAAAGCATATCAAAACAAACTGTAGATAATACCTCGGGGGGGGAGGGGGGGGGTGGAAACAGAGTGGTGTTTAAAACAAACCCCCACGTAACACACACAGAAAACCAAACCAAAACATGCTACTGTAAGAAAACCTCAGCATTTCCTGAGTTAGGAGAAGTACATAAAGCACTTTAACCCTATATGAAACATTGAGTACAATTTTATTCTTTTCTAAATGTTCAGATTAAATGACCTTGCCAAGAAAAAATAATAGGATTTTCCATATTGAGAATCAAGAGATACTGAAACAGAAGCTCTAGAGCAGGTTTAAGGATATCCTTGCAGCTATGGTCATGTTAAGGGAAACTCAAAAAAGCCTACTCTGAAATTACATAGAGGTGAGAAGACACCCTCACTATTTGCACTTTTCTCACCAGCAACACACTGCAAGAATCTATAAGAGAGCTACTTCTATGGCATGGGCAGTGCTCTGCACACTGCTGAACTTTTAAGGACTGCCAAGTGTTTCCACAAAGATAGAGAGAAAAGTCTTGAACAAGTATCACAGCAGCTCTGCAAGGACAATTTCATGCTCTAAAGTGGAAAAAAGTTCACAAGTATTTTTCAGGTGTTATAAAACACATGAAAGTAAATTGCTGCTGTAAATTTAGATCCTAGTCTGGACATCTGGACATCTAGTTACTGGTCTAATGAGGGATTTTAAAATTTTGGTAATGGTTAAGCAAGACAGAAGACAGTTTTGTGACCATACACTAACTTCACTACTAATTTAATCCAGCAGTAAGATCTCTATAGGCAAAAGCAAACTTCTGTACTTACGTTGTCAACAGACTTCAGGCGAAGTCCAATTTTGCCATCTTGATCTTTACATAAAATTGTTTCGCGGATGCCTTGCTTGATTTCTGCTCTGCGAATTCCAATATCATTTCCAGTCACCGGAGCTACCATGTAATTAGTAGAAGGTCGTGTTACCAGTTGCTGGTTAAAACAAAATAGCCAGACAACTTAGTTTCAACTTTTTAAAAATAGCTATACGTCAGTTTATATCAAGTGATATTAAAAAAAATAAAACCACCCTGCACAAAACCCACAACACACAAATTCAGTTCCAACAGCAGCTCTTCCCCACCCCCCCAACACTGGAAATATACTGCTTAGTTTAAGACCAAAGAAAAATAGGCAGTCACTTAAAACAATTCCTTTATCAGTCAAGTATGGTACTTAAGAGAAATAGTAGTCTACTCTCCAGAATGCCAGATAAATACATTTTCTAAGACACATTTGACTGGTACCTACACCCTGTGGCTGAGCAGCTGCTGCCACTGGCAGGTTCCTCTGCACCTCTTCCTCACTGAGGCTCAGGCCCATGTACTGAGAAAGTTCTGGATACAATCTGGGGTATACGCCTAGAGGAAAACAAACCAAAAAAACCCTGTCAATACAACTGTTGGTTTAACAGAACGAACAGATGTTGCTTTCACAGGTACAATTACTTCAACAAAACTTGCGCTATTGTAACGTATCTAATTTGAAAGTTAGAATGGAAGACTCACTTGAATCAGCACTGTTATTCTTGCCCACCTTAGAAAAGGAACCAGAGAAGCAGCACGTTTGAGATAAAAATTTCTCTATAAGCTCTTTGTTTCAGTTACTTCAGCCATCGTTTACGGCACAAATGGCATTAGACGCATGGTGATACATTCCAAAACCAACATTGTGCTCCAAGCCATGAAAACATGGCCTCACTCCGAAACTTTTGGGTAATTAGTGGGGAACTAGTCCATCTCCCACCCCCAAACCAGGTAAGACAGCTCTTGCAAGGGATATCCGTGCCAAGGACAGTCCAGATCTCAGGCATGGTAAGGTTTCTGCAGAAGACAGCCTCTTGGCTGTATGGTCCACAGTGAAGTCCGCTTTAATATTCTTCACAAAAAAAGAAGCTGTCATTTTCTCAAAGCTTCAAAATGAAGTGGTTTTAGACATACTTCTCAACAAGACAAAACCACCATGGTCCTTCAAATACCTAGCAGGTACACCCAAGAGGGGTGGGGGTGCAGGGAGCAGGAAGAAAAGAAGTTAAACTGACAAGTCTGTCAGACCTCGAGTCAAACCACTCTGGAAATAAGCTTCATACTGCTCTTGACATTCCACAGATAATTAACCAGCAGGATTTAACAAGTGGCAGTTACAAGAACTCTTAAATAAGAGTCCACTTGCTGTTCTCACCAAATCAGTGGCGACAGAAAAGGCTGCTCGGAAAGTGAGGTGGTGCAAGGGACAGCCTGGGAAGCAGGCAGGCTCCCCGGTTCTCAAAGCTTAGGTTTCTAGTGCTCATTTATGGTTATGTGCAAAAACTAGCTATTATAAGAATCCACGTTTGACCAGAAATGGAAAGTAACTTTTCTAGGAAGGAACACAAAGGTCATGGCAACATGAATTCCAGTATAACTGAGAGACTTTTTTTGCTCCTTAATACTTCCAGTGGAAAGTTTGCATGCGGCTTCACAAGAGCTGTCCTGATTGATCTTCTTTCCAGATTGATCTATCAGCTTGTAGTTTCATCAATATTGATTAATAAGCTTTTAATGAACATTTATTCTACGGTTGTCTTTTGTTTGCATTTTCAAGTCCCTAGGAGTAAACACAATTAGTGCTGCACAAGACTTCTACAGCTCCTTGATTCTTCTCTTTTGTTCTTCATCAGAAACCACAACACAGGATGCGTCTTTGCTGGCTGTATTACATTTTCATTCAAAAGAGACACCTCCAAATTGCAGAAAACATCCAAAAGTTCTTGATGTTGTATATTCCCCTGCCTCTGCCAGGAGAGAGCTATTCCCAGCAGGTTTGGCACTTCCTATAGATGGTACAGGCCTCCCTTCCTTTGAGATACCTTGAGTGATGACCAGACTGCAGCTCCTGAACAATTTACACACAAGCCAATGTCAAAATTATGTCATTTGGCCAGCAGGCACAGAAACTGCAGGGGAATTCAAACTCTGGACAGCAGAAAGAATGCTGCCAAGAAGAGACTGCTGAAGCAGACTCAAATCTCATCAGGCAAGGTTAGGCCAGGTCAGGATCTATTCCAGAAACGATCTACGAGAGGAAGCTCTCTGGTGAGCTACACAGACTCCCGACTTAAAGTCACCTATGACACATCAGCACCAAGAGGAGAAGTGGAGACAAAGTTATATCCCCCATGCTTTAGCATCTTATCCACCCGCATTTTTGACAGCTGTTCCAGCGCTGCTGCTGGTCACACTGGTTAGAGGCTTTAGGTCTTTTAGACCAAGCCTAACCAGAGCTCTGACCTCGAACATACCTGTGTACCTTCGTGGATGTACACACACATAGGAGAAAGAGGAGGAGAGATAGGTAGAAGTCATTCAGCTTTAGGTCGGATGATTTCCCACCAGACATTTGATCCCAAAATCTGCAGGAAGCTTAATGCTGATAGCATGACAAGCAGTTCCACTTTCCTAGGCACTTCTCTGTTCAGAGATTCATGTTTGTCTGTTCCTAAGCAAGCTCATACAGGCAAGAAAGACTCTCAGACTCGTGCTGCCCTCTAAAGCTTACAAATATGCACGTGATAAATAAGGACAACTAAGTGTTTGAGGCAAGAGTTAAAAAGAGTTCAAACTGTACCAACAGCAAATCTTGTTACCCTATGGTCACTTGGAAAAGGTTGCAAAAAATTAAGAGAAGGGTTAGTGTTTGCCACAACTTCCTTCTATAAGCAAACACTGGGTTTTTTGACTCTTATAGTACTTTACCAAAGCGGGTGTTGGCATTTCCACAAGGGCATGGTCTCACCCTTTGTAAACAGGGCTACATATTTATAGGTATTTTTGACTGTACTGTTAACTGAATTATTTCATAGCTGCTTTCCACAACCTTAGGATACTACACAGTAGATGAGCTTACCTCCATCATGAGCAATGGGAGCAGAAGCTTCAGACAAGATTGCTGGATTAGCTGGATTTGAAGAAAAGGCAGTCTGAGCCTGAAAGCAAAGAAACTCACATAAGTCGTCTTGCATGAGAAAAGAAACACACCTGTGAAATCTTTATTATGCAGACAGGAGACTAAGTATTTCCCTCTTTCTTGTACATGCTGGTTTCTATTGATCTTGAAGTTCTGAAGTCAGTCTTTAAAATAGATAACTTCAATACAATATGCCATATTAGTATCAAGCTATTTTGGTAGACCAACTTGTATCTTCCTAAGAAACCAGGCTACAGTAATAATGCAGAAAGGCTTTACTGTCTACCTGTTCTGTTTTTGTCATCAAGCATGATGAAGAGCCCCAAAAGACATATTAAACTTGGCTGACAAAGCTTTATAACTAAGTTTTAAGGTATGACCTTTAGCAGAGTGTTTTGTAATGACTTTTTTCAGCTCGATAGCAGTCATTTTTATCTCTTCACCATTTACAGATGTTATTCATGAGTTCTACCACAGTCCTTTATAGGTTGCAAGTTCCACGCAATCCAATGCTACTTGTTTAACACCTTCTGAAAGAAATGGACCTTCTAAGATGATTTTTCTACAGGAGCTGCCGCTATAGTGAACACACTAAGCTGAATTTCTATATTGCTTACTGACTCACAAATAGAAGCCAACTTAAAGCAAGCCAGTTTCCTTCTTTCTCAATACCTCAGCTACTCCTTTGGCCTTGGTCACTAATCATGACCAGTGAAAAACACTGCCTTACAGAGGCCTGTTAAGTGTGATGGAAATAGCTATCCCAACAGCTTTCCTGAGGTTGAATGTCAGAAGTGTGGGGAGGAAGGGAAATTACTAAATGCATAGTGAAACATTAAACTGAACAGGACACATAAATCATCTAACACAACGTGATGGTCAAATTACTTAATGTTTTTAAGGAAACCATGCTTAAAAATAGACGACTTCATAGTCCTGTACTCTCCAGGAAGTTGTTTTCAGAAAAAAAAGTTTCAGAGCAAGAATGACTCATTTTTTCAGTATCAGTTGTATTTAGAATAATAGACTCCAACTCAAATGCTGGACAAGAAAACAGGTTAGACTATTTAATGTAACAAGTCCATTTGTTTCAACCACCAGCCATTTTAATCTCACTTTACTCACTTCTCCTGGGAAAGACTTTGTTTTTCAGTACTTTCCCTTTTTCTCCTAAGAGTGCTCTCAGCTGTATTTAAAAAGACAGCATTTTTATAATGCAGTTTTTGGAAAAGGCAAATATTTTAACCTTTGCTACCAAAAATATCAGTGAAAATGGAATTGCTTACTCTTCAAATAATGGTATTTTGCAACAACACTGTTTACTTCCCCTCTCACATCTATACTCAGTAGACAGCCCATTAGCCCCCTCTAGTTCCTACTACAGTTGGTGGGAGTGAGACGCTGTCACGTCACTGCTGTAGGGCCACCTTCCCCTTGACGATGGCAACAAGAACACCCAAGCCTCTCCACTGGGGGTTTGTAAGTGAATGCTCCTAACTCTACCTCCCTTCTCTCCCACCCCCATCTGAATTTTCTCATAGGGCTGTCTTGCTTGACATCCCACTCATCAAGTAGTAGAACTTTGTGAAAACCCAATTTAAACTTCTGGTGGATGCTCCTCTTTAAGTGCAACAGCAAGCATCTGTCCTGCATGAACTGATTTCCGGAAAACTGACCTTTGAGATTACAACATCGCCAAGGATTAAACAAATTTAGCAGAACAATTTGTTATGCTCCCTACAGAAACCTCTATAGGGGTTACTCTCATTAACACAACAGACTACAGGCGTAATCACATGAACAAGGTACTTCTGCCCAAGTCCATAAGCCCTGCTGAGCGTATAGGCAGGACAACGCACAAGAAGAGTCCTTGTTCCATGAAGTGACAGAACTTGTAACTATGGTTCAAGGTCTAAAGGACTCAGCATAGAGATACCCTACTTTTCCTCACTGCTTCAGTCAGTAGTCACAAAAACTAAGTAGTAGAAAGACCACATTTAATATTTTTTAATTGCAATATATAAACACTAGCAGTTGGTCACTAAAAGGCTGAGAGAACACATTCTTAGCTCCAGGCTAGATTGTTGGGGTTTCTTTCAGCATTACCTGACTCTAAATAAAGGACTTTGGTAAGATAAGAAGAATGAGGCAGGGTGGGGTGTGCAGGCACAAAGAGAAATCCCAACACAGCACCCACAGCTTCAGTATCTCCAGCCCACACAAACACAGCTGAGGCTTAGACACTCCACTGCGGGACAGCACAGGAGAATTAACGAGTTCTTCTGTGCTCTTTGCTTGATTGCTTCCCAGTGAGGACAAGACAGAAGCAGCAGTATAACTCACTGCCGTTTAAACTGGGAGGAAATACAGACTAAGTTTAGGAAAGAAAAATGGAAGCTAGGTAAAATGCTGAAGAAAGCAAGGAAACTCCTCATAAAATAAATTTGTGTCCAATTTCTCATGGAGTTTTATCCACTGAAGTGTTTTTCATTATTTAATTTTACAGATTATATTTTTTTCATCCTCATCCTACCTAATAATAAAGATATGAATATTCTTACACACAAAGGATTCCACACAAGTGTGATAACCTTGGAAGTATCGAGAGAACTGGTCACCACCACAAAAAAGCATGAGGACAGGTCTGTGATTCTAGACAATGTTAAGAGAGTCACTGCTCTTTTCTGTGCCCAACTGACCATGAAAACTTTCTGCCACAGGTCTGGACACCAGGAGTGAGACACAGCAGGTTTATTAGTTCAGTCGATACCTATTCACCACGTCAGAGCTGAAGTATGAGAAGAGACTGACTATGTTTGTCTACGTAAGACCCAGTATCTCTACTTAAAAAGACCAAACATGTCAACACATTAAAGACAAATGTCTACAAATGAATACGTAAAACAAAATAAATATACCGAGCAGTGATAAAATAAACATTAATCATACTATATCAAGCTATAAAGTAAACAGTTTGTCTTTCCCCTTTTAGCATATGGTGATAAAACACAGACTCACACCTGTAACAAAAGTATCCCCTCCCCTAGATTAAAAATAATTGCATCTATTTTGTCATCAAAACTTATCTTATTAAAAAGCTCCTCATACCTGAATAACTTTGTCCACCTTCAGATCTTCCAGGGAAGGATAGAGAGACATTTTGATGCAATCTCACTGGGTAGAAGAATAACCAAAAAGGGGGGGGGAAGTAAACAAGAGGGTTAACCATCACAGGTATTTATTTAGCTTTACAACTTTAAAAAAGCAAAAAAGAAAAAGAAAGCAGACGAAGAGTTAAATAAGTGATCTGTGACCTGCAAGTCTTAGCACTGCAGATAAATTCCATTAAGACTACCCATTTAATCTACTATCAAGCCATTGTGTAATAGGCTTTATTTAATATACTTAGCATTGTCAAAGTGTAGGTCTCAACAATGAGAAAGCCTATATAGAGAAAACTCTTTCACATGAAATATTCTATAGACAGACTTTAGGAGGCCAGGATGCAATGATGATGGGGTTAAGATGATGGTGGGTTAATAGGAAAAAACTAATCACCCTCCTCCTACTCCTCCTCCAACTGGGACAGTATTTTATATACAACTGTAGAAGGTTTCACTCTGTTAACCAAAGTATCTAAACACTTCCATCAGTTCTGGCGTTCCAGTAAGAACACACTAAAGAGAACTGGCTTCCCGTGTCCACTTGCAACACATTAATTGCAGCAAGAGACCATAAAGCAGCCAGATTCAGTCAGCTGTGAGTTTCAAAACACACCAAGGCTTCAGGCTGGCTCTCATGTGATGCTGGGAAAGCCCTGTGACAACTTATCAGGAAGTAATGAAAAAAAAAAAAAGCAAGGAAAAGAAAACAACCTCCCCCCCATTTCACATGATCCTCCAAGGCACCACGCCGACACCCAGCTCTGCTAGGGCTGGCCACCTGAACCTTCAGGATTCAGGGATTTCAGGAAATCCCATTTTTGGGGAGCTCCTTTGCTCACATTCGCACTGAGGTCAGCTGAACTTTCTCAAACCGTAATGAAACATTTCACACTAACACACAGGAATGTTTTAACGAGGGGGGAGAGGACATAACCGGAAGACAACGAAACATGACACGGTTCTGCAAGTTATACAAGGCACAGCTAATGAGGCAGCTCTATTAAAAGCTTTCGGCTTCAGGATTCATTTTCTCATCCAAAGAGCAGAAGTCCTTATTTGTGTAGCAACCCAGCAAAAATTCCAGATTAAAAGTGACCACTGCATAAACCCTGGAGCTATTCCTTCTTTAAGTGCAGATATTAAGATGATTTTTTAAAAAAATGCACATGCTGATGCCTAACGTGATATTGCAGTAACACAATAGACATCTCTTCGTATTACACTAAGCTCATCGACAGCTTTTGTACTTGTTTAGCAGAGTGCCCAGCAGCTCCAGTATCATGTCAAACTGCAATTAAAACCTCAAAAAAGCATGCTGTAAATGCGACGGAGATCTAACTGTGAACACATGGCCAGTTATGTCATAATAACTAATTGCCACCAACATTTTTGACTAATAGCTGCAACGAAACCAAACACAGTTGAAGCCTGGAAGCTTTATAAATTAAGCGTACACACTTGAAATCAGTTTAAAGTTTTGGTTTAACCCAGTATTGACCCAAAACAGCCAAGTAAAAAATAAATAAATAAATAAATAAACTGGCAATAGCAAATGCAAGCCCCATCCTGGCTCAGGTAAGCGGTGCCTGGGTGCTGCATCCTGCTGCCAACAGCAGTCCGCTCACACACAGCATCAGAGTCACCGTGTACCTCACCGCTACAGCTGCCCGAGCACACCAAGGTGCCTCCGCTCCCCGCGCTGGCACGCGTTCAAAGCCAGCACACAGGCAGGAAAAAAAACCAACAAAAAATGAGGGCAGGCCAAGGACGGTTGCGTTCCCAGAGGAATCACCCCATTGCAGAGGGAGGAGGAGCACAGGAGCGGCGTTTTGCAGAAGGTGATCTGACATCTGCACAGCACGGGGTCTGCCAGGTCCCTCGTCCCAGTGACCGACTTCCACACCACAAACCCCAGCGTCTTTATGCCTTGGCCAGCTTTAGTTCTCCTCCACAGACCAGTCTCAACCCCCACACGATTACCGGTGACGTTTGTCAAGCCCGCAGCCTCAACCTTCCTCTGGTTTACAAAGAGGAGCGCGGCACTTTTTGTAGAAAAGTATTAGTAAAGCTAGAAGTAGCTCAGGAAGGTCATGGATCTGTTGGAATGAGTCCTGGGGAGGGCCACAAAAATGGTCAGAGGGATGGAGCACCTCCCCTGTGGGGACAGGCTGAGAGCTGGGGTTGTTCAGCCTGAAGAAGGCTCCAGGGAGACCTTTCAGCAGCCCTCCAATATCTGAAGGGGGCCTACAGGAGAGATGGGGAGGGACTCTTTGTCAGGGAGAGGAGCGATAGGATGAGGGGTAATGGTTTTAAACTGAAAGAGGGGAGATTTAGATGAGATATTAGGGAAAAATTCTTTCCTGTGAAGATGGTGAGGGGCTGGAACAGGTTGCCCAGAGAAGCTGTGGATGCCCCATCCCTGGAGGTGCTCACGGCCAGGCTGGATGGGGCTTTGAGCAGCCTGGTCTGGTGGGTGGGGTACCTGGCCATGGCAGGGGGGTTGGAACTAGGTGATCTTCAAGGTCCCTTCCAACCTGAACTATTCTATGAATCTATATTAGTTCTCGGATCACATAAGATGACTCCAGTAGATCATCCTGCCTCTCTGCAACCCGCCCGGCCACTTCCCCTCCCCAGCCAAGGGCTCACAGACCCAAGCATTTGTCACTGCTACCAAGGAGCTGCTGGGCTGGCTCCCTCATCGTGATCTCACCAGTTACTATTTTCGGTTTTCCAACTAAATAGCCAAAATAACTGTCACCACTGTAACTACATTCAATGAGCTTCTAACATTGCATATGGTATTTTCCATTTCTGCATAGGCAATTGTAACACAAATACCCCTTGTTAGGTAATGCGAGACCCAAAAAATACTGTATTTAGTTTAAAATACGATTTTTTAATAACAATTGCCACTATCAGGGAGCACTAATAATTGCAGGAAGAACTCTTCCATGACTTCTGTATAAACAAGAGTTTCAGCAGGCACCGTAACGGCTTTAGGAGCTGGGGAGTGGCTAACGTGAAGCATGAGTCACTATAACCTCCTTTTCTCTCTTAGAACTCTACACCAACACCAGAGGAACTTTCCTTGGCCATTTCCATATCCCTGCGTCTAGCGGGGAATGCAAGTGCGTAGGAAACCAAAAGCGAAAACCAAAGGGAAGAGCGGAGGGGAGGAAGGACAGCCGTAACTCGGCTAGTGGCCCACAAAACCTGGTGGTGAAGACCTCTCCCCATTTCTCAGTACCCTTGGCTGGGACGTTATACCACCGGTTCCCCAATGCCCATCAGCAGAGCCTGTCTGCCAAAGTGAAGTGCCGGGCCAGTGGTCACAGACCCGTGGGAAGGTGGCACTCATGGCACTCGTGACACCCCGTGGCTCCCAGCAGGAAGTCTTGCTGGTGGGAGCAATCCTGGACTGCCCTGGGTGGCACAGCTGGGAGGAGACAGGCTTCCCAAGACACTCTCCAGGTCGGAAAGCATGGAGCTGAAGGCAGCGAGGGATCCAGGTGAACCCCAGCTCTGGGCAGGCTGCAGTGACTGGTGAAAGCACCAGCAGATACTGGGGGAGGCGGGGGCGGGGGACCCAAAACAAAAGGCACAGCCCACAGGCGTCTTCTGGCTGTGGGTCATGGAGAGAACTCAGCAGGGCACAAAGCCGGCACCTGTACTGAAATACTGCCTTCCCCTTCCAGAAGGCAGAAGCTCACGAACCCAAAATTTCCATCTTTAAAGCAGATCCCGGCCAAAACGTCCCGGACGTCAGGCCGAGGCAAGGGGAGCCGAGCGGCTGTTTTGCAAGACGCGTTCCCCACTAATAACTCAAGCGTTTCCCGTCCGATACCGACCTAATTAACCTCTGAGCAACCGATCTTGCCAGGCATTTCGCTTCGGGAACCTGCCGCCTCCATGTCAGCCCCGAAGCAGGCAGGGCTCGCTGGCCCGACCGGGCACGTCGCACCCCCCCCCACCCCGGCAGCACCCGCCTGCGGTCGCTCTAGAAACAACTTATAACCAATATCCGAGC
>VXAK01008200.1:26317-88341 GCA_013399435.1 Arenaria interpres
TTTTCCCCTCCCTGTAGTAAAAAACCTGCCAGGTGCCTTGTCGCAGCTTTGGTTTGCCGTTTCCCGGGTGGGCTGTGCCACCTCAGAGCCAAGGTGACCACCTCACCCGGCCCACGGCCCAGCGCCGGCATGGGCCTCCTGCCACCCATACGTCTCTGAAGGCCAGCACATCTCCTGGGGAAGCTCCCCTGGGGAAAGCGTCCTGCAAAGTACAGCAGCGGCAGGGAAATCCCCAGAACCAGCTCGGAAAGAGGCTTTCGCACCGTCATTATTCCACAGTCACGGGAGGTGATTCTGCCCCTCTACTCTGCCCTCGTGAGACTCCACCTGGAGCACTGTGCCCAGCTCTAGAGACCTCAACATAGAAAGGACGTGGATCTGCTGGAACGGGGCCAGCGGAGGGGCATGAAGATGATCAGAGGGATGGAGCNCTGGTGGGAGGTGTCCCTGCCCATGGCAGGGGGTCTGGAACTCAATGATCTTTAAGGTCCCTTCCAACTCTAACCATTCTATGATTCTATGGACTTCTCTAGCATAAATTTTTAGTCCCTAAAGTCCTTCTTCGCTATGACTCCTTGCCACCGCCTTTCCCTGTTGTCAAACCTTGTTCATCATCTAGATAATTAAACATACTGGGCGCCCCAAAGCCTCCCTTCAGCTAAGAAACCAGACCGTTCAGTGGAGGAGTTTGTCAATTAACCAGCGCCAAGGAAGGAGGTCTGCTCCCACCTCTAGCCTTTCTCCTGTCCTGAGCCTGTCCCAGCACTTGTTGGGCTCTTCCATGGGACAGCTTAACTCACTGTGCCAGCAGAAATCAAATCCACCAAAAAACATGAGTGTTTTTTCCGTTGGGTTAGTGAGCCAAACCAGCAATGAAAGCACCATCTCCAGCCAGAGCAGGGGAAGGGAGGGTGTGACTGGAAAGAGGAGAAAGGAGGAGGAGGAAGGAGAAAGAGGAATGAGGGAAGGGTGATTCCCTTCCGTCTGGCACTAACAGGTTGTTTCATCATTCGAGCTGCCTCTGCAATTATAACCCTAGCTAAGCTGAACAGAGATTTGTGTTGCAATGTGTATTTTCCGGTCCTCATAAGTTTCTCAATCCTCTGCAGCGTCTTTGGTGAGGACCACAGGGGTGCGTAGGGTTGGGGTAGCTGCCACCGCAGCGCTGAATACAGAGGTACAGCCGCTCTCCGGCTGCTCAGAAGCTCCTCTTTCCATATTCAACCATCAGCCGGGCCTGGCAGCTTCCTGCCTGCAAGCACCTGAACCATCAGCTACTGAGTCACACGGCTACAGATCATTACATGTGTATGAAGTGCAATTTTGGGTTCAGGGTACGAGTTCACCAAATCCTGTGTTAGGTGCCTTCTGGGCCAGGAGGGAAGGAGGGAAGGCGTAATAACAGCAGGTGATTACTGCTTTTGTAGCGTTAAATTTTCTGCATAGCCAAAAGTGATTCTTGAGAGTGAGAAGTTGAGAACTCTGCATGCTCAGAATGAGGGTGTAACTCCTTATCCTGCAACAAGCTCAGTGTGGTGAAGCCCCGTACCCTCCCTGGAGAATCAAGACCGCTGTAGTGTCCATATAGTCTGGAAGTTGCCAGAGTGTGATTGACTGTTGCCCAGGCGGTCCAATTCTGCTGGGTGCCAGTGCTGACACATGAAGAGAATGTTTTCCTTCAGTTTGGCGTTGAATGCCCCTCTCATTGCAAAGTCACTGCTATTTTCTCGAGAAAACCGGGTTGTTATTTGCTGTTTTCTGCATTACTTTATCTCTTGTCGGGGTCTTTCATGCTAGCCTGTTATCAAGGCGGCAGCCTTTGTCGCTGGATGTCAGACCTGCACTGTCAATGCACGCTTCCCGATTTTCCTCAAGAGACTGCAGTGGGCTTTCATTTTTCTTTATGATGACATCCTAGCCCAAACACTTGGCTCCATATGGTCTATTGCTTGTTGGGCATACTCTGTGTGCACTATTACCAATCTAAGAACAAGGAGAGTCTGGGTTGCAGCCAGTAGCTCTGGCACCACGTCCCCCTGGGGGACATCCACCTTGCTGACGAAAATGAATCTCATCATCTTCATCTACAAACATATCATGAAACACATTTTCAAGAAAGATTTTGAAGAACCGCATGAGGCTGCTGCTTCTTGCTGAAGAACAGTTTTTGGACAGAGAAAGATTAACTTCGTTGTACTGAAAAGTTTTCTCAAAGTTATTGTTCATTTAAATATAGGAAGAAAACATAGTAAAGCAGAAAGGTAATTGCTGGAAAATGGCTATGTCTAATCTGTGCAACCAGGGCAGTTTGGCATGTCCCAGGGTCCTCATCCTTCAAACACACAGACCAAAGGCAATTCCAGCTACTGTTCTGGTCTTGTTTCCTTCCCGGGGAAACACCAGAGCTTGGAAGAGGATGGCAGACGCCTCAGTCACTCTGTGACATGAACTGAGGACCTGGGACAAAGAAGATACTTCCATGCCCCAGAATTTGGAGGGGGGCAGCAGAAGAGCCTGTTTCTTTCTAAGAACTCCACTGAGACTGGGGAGCTCTAAGGAATCAGAGGAGAATCGCCCAAACAAATGGCTCTTCATTAGTTCCCGAGGTATTTGCAAAGAGATTATCTATTGTTTGAGCGAGGTGGAATGAATGGCCGAGTTATCAGTTTTTGCCTGTTGAAATTAGAACACCCATGGGCAATAGCGTGGTAATTTTCCATTGTCAATTTACTGTTTGTGTGTTTTTTTTACTGGTCTCGTGCCAACTTTCAAAGAATAATAGAAGCCGCCTACTGATCGGTATCAGTCTCAGCTGTTGCAAAAATCATAATAAAATAATACATGGTTCTTACCCAAAAAATTCACATTTCTCCTTTGAAGCTGGAAAGAAGTTGTGCTTTTGGTCGTTAGGAAACTCTCCACCCATTCAACAATGAGACATTAGGAACGGTCGCTCGAAACACGTACCACCTATGCAAGATAGCACCCTGTCAGTACTGGAAGTAGGATAATTGCATTAAAGCAGTTCTCTGCCTGGGGTAGTTAAGAGGGAGTTAACGGGTCCTGCTCTAAGCCGGGTGCAAGGAGAGCCCTGACGTGTTGTTTGCATTTCTAGAACAAACCCGCCCCAAACCAGCTTAAATAACTGTGTGCATTGCGCTGACCTCTGCCCCTACGCCTCTAGACTTTGTAAACAATTTTTGGAGTTTGCATATAGAAACAAGAATTTCAGCGTCAAGCCCTGCCGAACAGAAGAAATTACGTTACAGGAGCTGCGCTCCAGGAAGGTACTTAACATTAGAAACTGCTGGAATTAGAACTGCCTGGGTCACTCTGCTCTGATTCCCTGTTCGTATACGTTTGATCCTGTCCCTTAGGGGCAATATACCATACTACTCTCATTGTCCCCTCCTCAGCCCACGGGGTGGATGGTGCTCAGTGTGTGTATAATTTTCCCCTGTTCGCTTGGCAGTTTCATGCCTGATTTCCTGTCTGCTATTCAAACTCCGCTCTAAAGATGGAAGTGCTCATGTTGTCACCGTCTTTTCTAAGCAACACCCTAGTGTCTGAGTGCTGTGCAAACCATTACTAATTTTCTATCATTATTCCCAGGATACAGACAGGGAATTCAGGCGCTGACGCTGGATATGCTCCTAATGCATTATTTTGAGCTCTCAGTTCTACAAACCTGTTTCTCATGTTTGTGAGAGCACAGAAGATTTTTTGTTAAATCACTGCCTTCCCGACTTCACTCACGGCTGCGTGCGCCCAACACTTCTGCAAATTAGACTCTAGGGCCCCTGTGGGGCAACTGGAAAATGAGGAAAACACAGGAACCGCTTGTGGAGAGCCTGGCGAGAGGACTTGTTTGTCACCGCAGGAGAGCGCCGCGGCAGAGGTGGGAACAGCATCCAACTCTGCAGCCTCATCCAACTCAGCCCCTCCAGGGCCTGAGCAGCAAGATGTTCCTCTCCCCTCCTCATTCATTAGACACCTTCCAGCCTTCACAGCAGACGAAGCAGAGGTCCCACAGACAACAGGCTCCTTGATGCATGACCCTGAGTCAGTCCTAGGAGAGAGGCGGCAGGAAAGAGAGCCGAGGGAGGGGTGGATTTGGGCTCTACGTGGGCAGGCGGGAGGGGTGGCTGTGCTCTTCCTGCACCTAATTCCACAAGCGGGACTTTGCTGGAAAGGATTTAAATAGCCTGAACAACCCTTTCCTATCTCTGACATACACGTTTCAATGTTTAAAGATCTGTATTCTTGGTTTTCGTGTTCTAAAGACTAGAAACAGAAGACTAGAAACAGAAGGTAGGCATGGTAGAAATAAGGCGTATAATTCCCAGTAGCGGTAATTTTTACTGTTTAACTGCTTCCCCAGGGAATCAGTGTTTTTTCCTTTCTCGCAGTGTCTCTGAATCAACACTTTATACATTCACATTAGATACTGCCTGGTTCAGGCCGAGGTTATGGTCTCTGATTTAGGTGACATTCTGTGGTTTAGATGAAGCATGAAGCCGGACTAGAGGATTATAGACAGAACTCTCTGCCCTCAAAATATGTAAATAAAACAGCCTGGCGGAGCGTACCTCTGTGTTCTGCCTTTACTGGGTCACAGTGGTACACTGCAGTCAGCTGAAACTAAAAATGCAGCAGAAATTTAGATGGGCTTGAGTGCCACTGCCCAAGAAGCTCCACTGAGATCATTAGGGAAACAGCACGCTCAAGGAGGACACCACGGCCACTTCTCCTTCGCACTTCATGAACAGAGGGCACAAGTGAGGATGAGGAAACGTGAGCTCTGATGCCTCGATGGGAGCCTGGCACTTTGTCTTAAAATGCCACTGAGGATAAATTGGAGCAGGCGCCGGCCTGTGGGCTGGGGTGGTGGGATGGAGGTGGGTGCCTCTGTTGCACTGCTCTGGCTTCTGGGGCTGTAACCTCTGGCAGAAGAGGCGAAGGAGAGCTGGGGCTGGTCTGCCTGGTCCACAGTGATGTCTACCACTTCAACGAGGTTCACTGGTGGCGTCTGTTGGAGAATTTTTATGGTACTCCTTGCAGTGAATTAAACACACCTTTGCGCTTCAATATAAAAGAAAAGTTTAATGACCTATGCATTGGGCAGAGTCCCACCACAGCACGTGGTTATACATGGAGTCTGCAAAGATGTGTCACAAGCAGATTCCTCGTATTCACTTACATCAGCATCATAGAATCATAGAATCGTAGAATCGTCTAGGGTGGAAGGGACCATAAAGATCATCTAGTCCAACCATCAACCTAACTCTGACAAAAAAATAAAGAAGAAATAAGCAATAAAAAAAATCAGTAAACCATATTCCTGAGGAGCATGTCAACCCGTCTTTTGAACACCTCCAGGGATGGTGCCTCAACCACTTCCCTGGGCAGCCTATTCCATCAATCCTGAGAAGAGCAGTTGCATGGGGCACCTCAGCCCAGCACCGGGTCCGTCCCCCAGCCCAGCTCTGCTGCCCAAAGTTGGCCCCTGAGCTTGGGTCCCTGAGCACTCCTGTCCCAGGATGGCTACAAGACAATGCTGAGGCTGTTCCTTATCTCATTCGCAAGGGAAACTTCTCTCCCTTGCAAGGACTCTGTCCCGTCTCTGGCATTCCTGCTTCCAGCCAGTTTAACCCCTTCTGGCAGCTGAGCCTCCGTGCCAGATCATTCCTCGGTCACAAGTTACTATGGCTGAGCAGTTAGAATTAGAATTTCCCTTTCACGTCTATCACCTCTGCAAGTCTTTTAGACCAACCTGAACATTTTGGGGGGGACTGTCGTGGGAACTTGAATTCCCGTGAGCAATCAGAAGGTGGCTCATCCGAAGGCATGTGTTGGCGTTGGCACGAAGCCCTCGCTTTTCTGGGGAGCTGCCTCTGCATTGACTCAGCAAGTCAGATGCTTTCCCCAGCTCGGGAGTGGGGGTTTTTTTGGAAGTCTGCCACCGCTTTTCTGACTCCACCAAACCTGTTTAAATTCTGAGATCAGAGGCTTGGGTCACATGGCTACAGGAGCACTGATATTTGTCGATTTGTTAAGAAAAGCAATCATTTGCTCCCATTTGTAAACTTTCCAGCTTGTCTTTTACCTTGTGTTTTGTCTTTATCTTCCTCAGCTCCTGTCCTCTGCAACACCGACCTGTCATCCCTCATCCATCAGTTTTTATTTCCTACGTTACCACGTTCTTCTTCTGTGTTTCTTTTTTTCATTTTTGTCTTTCTACCTGTGGTTTAACTCTTTTCATCTGCAAAGCAAAGCTGTAAGAGGTAGATCTCTGGTCTTTGCCTATTTAAGTTAAAAATAATGTAAAAACATATAAGAAGAAATGAGTAAAATGCAATATTACAGCAATTCTGATAGTGGAAAATCAGAATTACTTGTTAAACATCAGCACAGATAGATATTTTTTCAAATTAGCCATCTGCATTCAGTTGCAATTCAATTTTCTCAGGCCAGAAGGCTGATTCACATGTAAAGCTGGTGGGCTGTGCTTTGGACAGCTTGTTTATGTAGTCCCATATTCATCTCTTTTTAATCTAATCTGGACAGTTGAGCAGCCTCACACTTTGAAGTCGCTTTCATATTATGCCTGTTACAACACCATGCCTCGTTTTGCCTCTCTTCTGCACAATGAAGACATTGTTCGCTGCCACAGTACCCTTTAGCCAAAAAAAAAAAAAAAAAAAAAAAAAAAAAAAAGAAAGGAAAAAAGCTCTGGCTGCATGGAACTATGATCATGAAGAGGAATATATCACAGAAAAGGACTGAAGCCATGACTGACAGATTTCTGTTGCAATATAGAAAGGCACTCACTCTTCAATTCTTCATTTGTATCCTCCGATAAATACTGTAATATAAAAAGTAGCACATAGAGATGGGGGAAATATAATATTCAAGTAATTCTAGTAGTAGAAGGACATGTGTATTTTCCCTTGGAAGAGTAAAATGTGGCTCAGTGCCATAGCTGTGTGCCCCCCACTTCATCTAGTTCTTTGTGTTTTGCACAGTCCAATGAAGCTTGGATCTACATGAAAAGACACATTTATGTACAACTGTTCTAGGCATAATTTCCCATACCCAGGCAACAGGCAAGCAGCAGTCCACTAACAATGCTCTCAGAGAACAATCCCTGTGCTCATACACAGATCCAAAGGAAAAGTGATAGAAACTGGCTGAGTAAAGCTGTGATGATAACTTCTCTCTGCCCACAAGGCAGCCCCCAGGGTTTCTAGGCTGAGGATCCTTTCACAGAATCACAGAATGATATGGGGTTGGAAGGGACCTCTGGAGACCACCTACTCCACCCCCCCCGCCAGAGCAGGTCCACCCAGAGCAGGTTGCACAGGAACTTTTCCGGGTGGGTTTTGAATGTCTCGAGAGAAGGAGACTCCACCACCTCCCTGGGCAGCCTCTTCCAGTGCTCTGGCACCCTCAAAGTGAAGAAGTTCCTCCTCATGTTGAGATGGAACTTCTTATGTTCAAGTTTGTGCCTGTTGCCTCTTGTCCTGTCACTGGGCACCACTGAAAAAAGACCGCCCCCATACTCTTGACATCCACCCTTTAAGTATTTATAGGCATTGATCAGGTTCCCCCTCCGTCTTCTCCAAACTAAAGACCCAAGTCCCTCAGCCTTTCCTCATAAGAGAGATGTTCTAGGCCCCTAATCATCTTTATAGCCCTTTCCAGCTGGCATCATTAATCCACTTTCTCCATTTTCCCCAAACTTCTGGAGACTTCTCCAACCCTGAAGTGGGCAAAATAGCCACTGAAAACACCATTAAGGGGAACTCACTGGTTTCCAACTACTGGTTCCCTGATGACCTCTGTCTCCCCTTAGATCTGCAGTGGCCATAGCCTGAAGGAAGAGTCCCCACTGTGACTATAGGTCCCAAGCTGGCTCCCCTCACCAAACTAGCATCCTGCCTGTGAGGGGGTGGACCTTTTGATTTCCTTCCATACTGCAGTGGTGGAGGATGCCACTGCACAGGGTGATGGCTGCTGGAGCAAAAGGAGCATGTAGCCAACACTCAGCAACCTGATGCATGCTTTGCTGAACTGGCACCAACCCAAGCTGCAGGACCAGAAGGATAGCAGCGCCTGCATAGAGAAGATGGAAGAACAACAGAGTGGTTTTGAAGATGCCAACCTTCTCACAGAATAAGTTCTGGTGTCACTGGTTATTTTTAATGTTTTCTCACATGCCCAGCCAGTCCTTTACAAACTGGCCAGCCAGTCTCTACCTTCTCCTTTTATGTCACCAAAGCCTTGCGGCTATCTTCCCGTCTGTTAAAGCTAAAACCAGTGTGATTTCATCTAGATGGCTGCCTTGGAAGTCAGAACAGCAAAACAACCCTTCTCTCTTACTGTCCTTTAATCTCCATTTAAGGTGTCTGCTACACCAACAGCCAAGGTATCTGGAAAAGGGTTTGGTGCTTTCTTGTTGGTGGCTGAGCCTCTTTGCTGATTTAGAGCTTGACTAAGCTTGACTTACTTGGACAGCTTTTATCTTTCTCCTGACAATTGTGAGATTTAGGTATCCAGCAAGACACATGCAATAGTATCCTGCTTGGATACGTAAGTATAAAGAGGAAAGGTCTTATATATGTTTCTAGAAATAAACTTGGGCATACATATTTTAGCGTCTTAGTTTGGATCAGAAGTGCAGACTGAATCCACTAAATGTTCTCTTTGGTGTGCATTTAGTGAGGCAGGCTCGGACTTCACAAAGTGCATTTTTTGATTTTAGATGAATAAAAACATTTGCAAAACAAGAGGACATCTAGTCTGTCCTGCTTGTGTCTATTCAGTCTATTGAGCCAGAAAGCTAGTGTGAAGACAGAAGAAAAAAGAAAAAAATAATGTCTAAAAATCAGGCCTTCAGCACCAGTCTTCAGTCTACATGTACACTCCTGTTGTCTCTCACCACTTGCTACTGCTGACCTGAACTTGGATGTATAGGGACCTTCCAACATCTCAGTCTCCACGGCTTCCAAATGGAGATGCAACGTGAGTTGTGAGTATGATGAAGTAGGGGATGTGAATTAAGAGCTACACTTCATGGATGACTAACTCAGGCAGATGAATCAGTGCAACAAGTTGCAAAAGAGCAACTAGTAAGCCACGATGGTATGTGGGAGACAGGATGGTGCACTTATTTAAAAAAAAAAAAAAAGAAAAAAAGAAAAAAAGAAAAAAAAGGGAAAGAAGAAGCATCACAAGAAAGCAGAGGAAAGCAAATGAGCTAGAAGGTGCTGGTACGTTCCCTGCTCCACCTGCTGGGGCAGCCCAGAATTGTACTGCAGCAATCTTCTACTGGCTTGTTACCTACCTACCTTTCTCCAAGTAAGTACTTGGTAGAAGTGAGCTGCATCGTTTCTGAAATCACATCTGAGCTGTGATTTCCCCCTCTTCAGTGTTTTGAGTACCTGCAATTCAGCTTTAAGGTGTGAGAGGATAATATCGAAGCTGCTGTTTTGTTACCGAATGATACAATTCAACTCCAGAATTTAAATAATAATAATATTGCTTTAAGAAGATGCATTTTGCTGCACTACTGAGTAGTAATAAATCCTCATGGTTTATTCTGCATCCATTTCTTTTCCCTGCTTGGGTTTCCATCTCAGTTCTTTCTTGTCTCTGCTTTCCTAATTGCTTTCTTTCTTTACAGTTTCTTCTCTGCAATACCTAGAAAAAAAGTAACATATTTAAATATTCATATTCTCCATTGCTACCAGCAACCATAGGTTTAGTAATTCCCATTTCTGCAGTTTTAAGGAAACCTGTCATGACAGAATGCAGCATATCATTAAATACACTCATTCAAATGGAAGGATGATATTTGTTAATGAGATTTAGTTCATAATGCTTGATATTAAAGGGAAGATAGTGGCACTGTGAGTTCCAGGCTTGGATGGAAAGGTTACTAGATTTTGGATTGACATTCCAAAAGAACAAAGAAAATCCCAGAGAGAAAATGAACTTCTATGGTGTAAGCAAGCAAAGTTCATTACTTGATATATGAGCACATTCAGAGGACACTCTGAGATAAATATGTAAATATTAACTTGGTCATTAGAGGAAACATCTGTCCATACTATTATTTAAATGCTCGGGGGCAATTGTCCTGAAACAGGATGCAAATAAACCCGGTTCCCAAGCCTGTCCAACTTTATAACCCACCAATGTTGTTTTTCCTAATGCAAATACAAGACATTGTGTATGCGGAGTGCTTCATAATGAAAAAGAGTGTCAGGGTCAAAGATATCACAGCGATATCAGATTGTAAGAGAGCCGTACCTCTGTGTCCTGGTTTCACTTGGGATAGCAGGTCATTTTCTTCCTAGTAGCTGCTGTATTTTGGATTTAGTATGAGAGTAATGTTGATAACACATACTGTTTTAGTTGTTGCTAAGTAATGTTTATGTCAAGTCGAGGAATTTTTCAGCTTCCCATAGAAGCTTAGAGGGAACGTAGACAGGACAAGCTGCCAAAGGGATATTCCATACCTTAGATGTCATGTTCAGTATATAAATGGGGATTGCCTGGCAGGCAGGAATCAGCGATCGCTGCTCAGGATCGGCTGGGTAATCGATCATTGGTTGGTGAGAGCAATTTGTGTTGCATTACTTTATTTTTATATTCTTTTACCATTACCGTTATTATTACAGTTCTATTAAACGGTCTTTATCTTAACCCACAAGTTTTTTACTCCTTTTTTTCCTTCTCCGTACACTACTGGTGGGCAGGGGTGGTGGTGTAAGTGAACGGTTGTGTGGTCCTAATTGCCAGCTAGGCTTAAACCACAGTACTCTACCATTCAAATAACCTACAAAAGAATAAATACTACTAATAGAAAAGAAGTCTGAGCACACTGTTTTCCTGGAGCCAGATGAGTCACAAATTTTGGAGAAGGCCGAGTACAACGTAGACAAAGTCTGCCCTTTGAACAACCATGACAGTTGCTAAAAGAGAGCTGTAGAGTGATACTGTAGTAGCATGAAGTTATAGATTGTGGAGATCACTAAATAATTAAACTGATAGGCATTATTCTCTGCAGCATCTTTAATATCATTTTACTCGTATTTTTTTAAAACACTCTATTCTTATTTAGGTATACAAGATTTCCACCTTTTCCATTGACCCAAGAAAACCAGGGAAAAGGTGAATACAGCTGGGGATCTCTTGGTTTTATTTTTGGGATTACAGTGTCTCTGGGAAAGATATTTCATTTCTGGCATGATCACTTGATAACAGCAGCTAGTTTATTCTCTTTCAACAGAGCTCTAAAATGGTGGAGAAAATAAGATGGGATCAGAAGGGGCAGCAATCAAGAGGTGCCGTAATTCCATTTCCTAGTACTGATTTTTCCTCGAGGGGAAGCACAGAAAAACTGGATTGTGGTGGAGAGGAGGCACAGGACTGAATGGCTTGCCTGCCGTCAACTCCCTGCAAGGGCAGGTCTTTGCCAAAGCACAGCTGAGAACCAGTGCTGACCTCCAGAAAACCACAACGAGGGTGATGGGGTGCTGTGGTGGGAGGTCATGTCCCTTGTTGGTAGTGGACATGGCAGCTAGACCTCTCTCCTTTGCACCTGGAGCATCACGCATGCTTTACGGTTTCTAGACATATGATGGTTGGGTCAAGTCAACACTGATGCTGGACAAGGATGTTCAGCTTCTGGACTGTCCCCTCAGAATCCTGGGGCTGACAGTCACCATTCCTCTCTAAAAATAGCTGCTTCTAGTGTCTGGAGAAGGGTAAAATCCTGATTCTGTTGAAGTCAATGGCAACAGTCAACAGAAGAGAAGACTGAGGGAGGATCTGATCAATGCTTATAAATACTTGGGTGGGTGTCAAGAGGACGGGATCAGTCTCTTTTCAGTGGTGCCCAGTGACAGGACAAGAGGCAACAGGCACAAACTTGAATGTAAGAAGTTCCACCTAAACATGAGGAGGAGCTTCTTTACTTTGAGGGTGGCAGAGTGCTGGAAGAGGCTGCCCAGGGAGGTGGTGGAGTCTCCTTCTCTGGAGACATTCAAAACCCGCCTGGACACATTTCTGTGCAACCTGCTCTGGGTGGACCTGCTTTGGCAGGGGGTTGGAGTAGGTGATCTCCAGAGTTCCCTTCCAACCCCATGTGATTCTGTGATTCTGTGAACATTCTCAGTGACCCCAGGAAAGCCAAGTTTTCAGCTCGGCGCTCAGGAACCTCAGTGGTCTTACCCAGCACATCAACACAGACAGCAATCCACAGCCTCCAAACACCCACGCTCTCAACAAACCTAAGTCACTTTTCCCCAGAAACTGGCAGCATGATAGCTTTCATAAAATCTATACCTGTATGTAAATACAAAGCAAAAAACATAGGCACATAGAATAAATCCCGTTTGTGTTTTATAGAAACAGGAAACAAATACTGACTAGCCCAGTTCAATGGCTGCTGTAGGACACAACACACAAGTGCTGTTCAAAGAGGTTTACCAGTAGGTGGTGACATATAATTATTTATTAGCAGTTTTCTGGCTGCAAAAGGTTCTGAGCTACGAGCAGCTCCGCTGTGTGACTTTTTGTTTAGGCTTTCCTTTCATATCGCTCCCCCTTTCTGAGATATTTTCTACATGTTTCACAGCTGCAGAAATGTTTCCTAGCTGCAGTTGCGTCTCCTGGCCGTGGCACATCGGGCTGCTTCTGCTCTGTGAACCGCAGGGCTGCTTTTGCACTGCTGGGCTGCTTTTTCTGTGGTTTCAGTGCTTTTCATCTGTTGATAAAAGATACTAACCCAGTTCTCACTGGGTTAATATCTCACATGCAAGACAAAAAAAAAGTCAACCGTTTCTTTACAGGTTGCACCTCTTATTTACTTCCAGTCAATAAACAGGTTTTATATGTAGCTGTGTATTTACTGCCAAATGCAACCAGCAGCCTCTCGTAACTCCATCACATCCTTCTGTGCTCCAGTGATCCCGAGTTGTGAAGCCATCAGTAACCCTGGAAAAAATGATTCACCTCAGCATGGCCTATTTATTGTTGTCTAATTAAATACCATGTGCGGGTCACGACTAATGGAAGCCATACAGCTACAACGTATGAGATGAAGCTGGGGTCTGGGTGGCTAGTGAGTTGTTTCCCGAGCAGCTGTAGGAAGCAAGCCAGAAGACTTCTCTTAGGCTTCAGGAATCACCGCAGGTCCTCTCCAGAAGTACACTGGGGCTGTTTGCTTTATGGGAACAGTGTTGGCTCCACAGAGGCCATGGCGAAACCCTCTTCACCGGCTGGAGCAGAGGTGATAGATAAGAGTGGTCCTGGCAGGCTCTGCCCCATGGCCAGTGGCCATATCTAGGTGAAAGATGCCTTTCTGGCCTTCTGGGGAAAGTGGTGCAATGTCATCAGTCTCAACCCAAGTCCTGGCCCTGAAGACACCAGCAGAGCCATATCTCTGCTGACCTTGCAGCCTCTGTGGGCAGCCAGGCTGGGGTGGAAGCGGGTGCTAAACACATCACGCTGGGTACAACGTCAGCACGCTGCTCTGTCTGCATCCACGTTCTCTTGAGTTGCTCCTTTTGGGCTGGTTCTACCTTGGTATGCACCAGGGTTTCGCCAAAAGGTCAAATGACAGTTGTTAAAAGGTTTTGCATTTTCTATCTGTGCTCCAATGCATTGCTGAGCTTCTCTGCCGTTCTCAAGGGATGAACACCCGTATTCAAACCTGCAATGAAAAAGGCTTATACGTTCAAAGATACGTTGTGCTTTATTCCTGCTGGTGTCATTGGCCTGAGGTGAGTCTTGAGCCCAAGTTATGTCAGTTCTTTGCACTTCTCACAATTTATGCCAGGACTCTGCTTCTTAAAGCCAAGGCAAAAGAAGTCAGTATGTTTTTTCTGACTGCATCCATGACTCCTATGGGTAGCCCTTTTGGGCTGGGGGAAGAGAGCCAGCCTCATACACAACACATCATGTGCTGTGGAAAATGTAATATCTGTCAGGCAGTGGGACAACACGGTGCCTTCAAGCCCTGTCGTACAGATTGGTGGCAACTGCTGGAGCTTTGACAGTGGGAAATGTGACCCAGTGTCCAGCCAGATGTCGTGTCTCTGTCTGTCTGAAACTGAAGAATGATGAAATACCGTATCCAGAATGTCAGGGCGCCCAACTGGGAGTATCTGTGGCAGACAGTGCTCCTGTTACATTTATCACAAGGACATGTGTTACAGGCTGCGGTCTACTATAATGCTAACTGACTTTGGGGCTATAGATTGGCCTATTAAAGAAACTAGGTGGGGGAGATGATCTAGCACTAGGAAGCACCTCAAACTATGTGAGACTGACTCTGTTCTCTCATAACAGTTATTCATCAAGGGTGCTGCCACATAAAGGTCTCTTATCTAGAAAAGAAGGGATGCATTTGATTTTCCTGACAGAAAGAGCAATTCTTTAAGGTTGGCTGCCAAGCAGCTCCTGTTCTGCTCCATCTGGTTAAACTTTTAGTACTGTTGTATATATACAAATCAAAAAGAGAAAGAAGGTGAGCAGCTTCAGAGAAGTTACTCCTTCTTGTGGAGCGGGAGTGGGTGGCTCTTGATAAGTGATGTTATCATCACACTGCAGCACAACTATCACAAAATCACACGGGGTTGGAAGGGCCCTCTGGAGATCATCTAGTCCAACCCCCCTGCCAAAGCAGGGCCACCCAGAGCAGGTTGCACAGGAACGTGTCCAGGTGGGTTTTGAATGTCTCCAGAGAAGGAGACTCCACCACCTCCCTGGGCAGCCTTTTCCAGTGCTCTGCCAACCTCAAAGTAAAGAAGTTCCTCCTCAAGTTTAGGTGGAGGAACTTCTTTGGAACCCAAACCAAGCCTGTAAGGAAAAGGCAAGATTGACTGGAAGCTCTACCTGGTGCAACACATAACATGAGGAGACACAGGTGTCTGTTGCTGGTTAAACTTTGTTCCTGTGGGTTAGATAACAAACTGACAGAAGCTTCCAACTTTCTTATTCAGTGTGGTTTGCACATAAAAAGGCCGAGACCTATACATGCAATAAGAATTAGGCACAAACATAATAAAATGAACCCACTTGTTTAGGATGAAGATAAGCAGGTAGTCAAAGATGACACCCAGAACTGAAATTTCCCATAACAGAAACAAGCAGGGAATGGGAAAGCATGGATTTTATAAAGCAATTCTGTATAACAGGCTAAATTCCGCTGATGAAAAGCAGTTCTTTTAGGAAAATATAAGAAACACCTGTGCTTAAATGGATAGGGGGTGGAGGACTGGATTTTGAGCTGACACGTAAAAGAAGCTGGCTGTTAGATTTCCTGTGCAACCTGCTCTGGGTGGACCTGCTTTGGCAGGGGGGGTGGACTAGATGATCTCCAGAGGTTCCTTCCAACCCCATATCATTCTGTGATTCCTAATGCGCTGTGTAGGCATATTCCTAGCCCTGAAGAGGTGTTACTTCAAGTAAAAGTGCTGCAGAGTGGCCAGGAGAACAACAGGAGAGACAAATATTGCTAGTTCAAGGGGGAAAATAATCTATATGGGAGAAGGAAGAAAAGGAGTAAAGAAGACTGTGGCAGAGAGGACTGGATTAAGTGGGGGACCAACTGCAAAGAGCCAAATGGAAGGCTGGAACACAAAGTCTACTTGCTGTGGGCTGGAGATAATCCAGGCATAGAGTAACAGCAGGAGATATTGCAGCTGCCCAAAGGTCAGCACTCCTGGACAATTCTTCTATTTGGTAGGGAGCACGTCAAGCTTCTCTCTGCTGTTTGCCCTCAAGGCTAAGCTATGTAGGAGAGCACTTTTGATGCTCTGAAGAGGGAAAAGGGTAATCTGGGATGAATTTAGTGATCATTAAATAGAAATCCCATCCTGTGTCAAAGACTTCAAAAAAAGCCATGAGGGTTGTGCTGCTGCCTGTTTGGAATGAACAAGTACCATGACTAAATTCCATAGTGAGGGCTGTTGGATGGCCACTGAAAAAAGGGAATGGCTATGTTATTTCTCATATGATGCTAGTTAAATTACCTAAGATTAAACCTTTTCCCCTTTAATTAGTGAGAGTTCAAACTTTGGCTTGCCCTAAGCATCTGGCATTAAGCCATTGAGAAAGCAGCTCAGGAGGCACATAGTGATGTCTCATTAGCTATTCGAGGTCTCGGATGTTTCCAAGAGAGAAACTGATGGGTTTCAGTCATTTTTTCAGGCTCACTTTTTTACCAATTTGTGTTGGTGTCCCTACAGCTGTATGATAAAACAGTAAAGATTTGGACTTTTCACCAAAGTCTGCCACTTCAAGCACTGCGCTGAAGGCATCAAGCTGCAAATCTGGTAGGTGAGAACATAGTCCTGGCTTCAAAGCAGCGAAGACAGTGAGGCATGGGGTAGCTCTGTGCAAATGCCATTACATTTGAGGCAATTTTTAAGTTTCTATATGGAAGAAAAAGCTTTTTACAGCATTGAGGTTTGCCCTTGCTTAATCACAGAATTAAGGAAGGACTTAGCAATGCATGGACAGGGTATGAGAGAACTCATCGTGGAAGATAAGAGAAAATGGGCACATAGGGATATATATAAGGAGAAAAGACTGAATTAGAGAAAAAAAAAAAGGGGGGTGTGTGTGGTCCTTGGTCCTCTAAGTGCTGAAAATGAAATACATTTTTTCCTGAAACAGGACCAGAGACCATATTCCAAGGCTGCAACGTTGGCTGAATCGGTGCTGTACAGCTTGGAGCAAAGGCAGAAAGCAGAAGATTTAAATGGGAAAGTAAAAGGTGACCCGAGGACATTGAAGAAAAAAGCAGTATGGTTGTCTAATCCTGCTCTCTTCTTCTCTCACACGCTGCATTTTTCCCTTTCTACCGGAGAAACACTGTTGGAAAGAGTAACTCCATCCCTGCAGCCCCCCCTCTCCCCACAGACGAATCTCTCCCCCCATTCCCTCTCGCAGCAGCACAGCAGAACCAGGGCACGAGAAGAAGGGAGAGGGTGAGCAGACTGGCCACTGAAGAACCACACGAACTGCAACCACCAGTTACCCCAGTCTGCATCTTCTGGACACCCGTCAGTAGACATTTCATATATTGCTAAAGTTGAACTATAAACCGCAATTGGTAAATCTGCACGATAGATCAAAACACACCTAACAGACCTTCAAATTATCAGCTATTACAGCTGTTTGATTACTTTGGAACCGCTGCTGGTAGGTGACATCAGCTCAAGGCCACGTCTGCAACTGTCTGCATCAATCCAGTGAAGCTCTCTGCAGCAAGATGTCAGGACAGGGACAGGATAGGCTCTCTCCAGAAATGGTTAATCAATAGCTTGCTGGGTGGGCTGAAGGCCATTAGATACAGTGGCGTACTTACTGTATATAAATCGTGACCCGTCTTCTCTATCATTCTCAGTCACCTCTCCTGCCGTACTGGTAGTTGCCACTTTCTCCACTTGGAGGTTTTGGGGCATCACCAGAAATGTTGGTAGCATCATGGATCTGGGGTGCAGTGATAATACTCTGTTGTGGGTTTTGGTTTCTTCTAGGGAGGAGGAGGAGGTAAGGAATCTATTTGTAAATGCATCTCAGTGTACTTAGCCTTTATTTCTGTCAAATATACTGTGTACATAACTAAAAGAAGTGTAATCTTAAGACTGTCGGATGGATGGATGCAGGACAGCACGGGCAACACTGTAGTTTGGTCTTTTGAGAGATTTATTTTACAACAGAATTTTTGTGTACGAGCTTTTTAATAATGGTGAAGTAATGCCGAGACATAGCTGTAGATAAATATCTATGCATAAATGAGGTAATTAAAATATGAATATGCATGTCCTGATTTCCTAAAGTACTGGGCTGTAGTTTTACCTGCATTGTAATCACGCTAATACCTACTTATATCTAATTATAGTTTAATACCTACTTACAAACATTTTCATATTATCAGTCTATCATATCTAGTTACACCATTTCATAAAGATAATATTTATGTACCTTACTATGTCAAATACATATTCCTTAAAAGCATTTATCCTACTGGCACATTTACGTAAGGAGCAAGTAATTTGCTAACCTATTGTAATTTTGTATTTTTCAGCAGTCATTTTCTTGTTTTACTTTAAAAAGTTTAATGAAAAAAGGTCAAAATAGTTAACTTTAGATAATAACCATCAGGAATTTACTAGAAAAGCTAAAGTATTATCTGAAAGTTATTTTAGCAGCTATAGTGTCCTCATGCAGGAAAGTAGTTGTCTGATGAGAATAAAAAAAATATCATTTCAGCATATGCTTCAGTTTAAGCATATGCTTAACTTATAAGCATGTGCTTAATGACATTTTGCTTGAAAGACTAACTCTTATGCTTACTGAAGATCATGGCAAAATTCCCACTGTTTTCAGCAGGATCTGGTCCAAATGAGATATGCCAAAAATAACAACCTTTCTACACTAAAAGGCTATTCCCCTTGGTATTCAAATGGAATTGTGGATCCCGTTGCCCAAAAACGTATCAGACGATATTAGTGGGATGGGTTATTCATGTGTGGGGCAATTACATAGCATGCATTTAGGTGGTGGCAACAATTGTGCGTTTAAAGAGGTGAAAAATGTACTCCTGATCTAGGGAAATGAAAGATGACAGAATCAAACTGTTTTTTTACGATGTTTATTATAATACAGGCTGTTAAAGTCATTCTTGCTTGTATATCATAGACCTTACAAATAGGCTTACTGCTTAACGGGGATAAAATTGTCAACATACTATTTGTTTGGGGGTTTATTACATTTTTTCACTTTAAAAAAGCCTGCCATCCGCGTTTCACTTACCTGGTAGTCCTGGAGGAGAGATCCTTATACATACTTCTAAATCCAGCTTTTGTTTGTGTTTTGTAGGCGACAAGGTGAGCCACCACTTGAAAACGGGTTCCTTCCATACCTGGGCTGTGCCCTGCAGTTCGGTGCCAACCCCCTTGAGTTCCTCAGAGAAAAGCAGAAGAAGCACGGCCACATTTTCACTTGCCTGGTAGCGGGGAAATACATCCATTTTCTCACTGACCCTTTTTCATACCATGCATTGATACGCCACGGAAAGCACTTGGACTGGAAAAAGTTCCATTTTGCTACTTCTGCCAAGGTAATGCTTTAAAAAAGGTCTTAATATCTAACATGCAAAGTGTCTGCTGGCAGGACAGAGGTACCCTGCTAATCCCCAGAGCACTTGAAATATTATTTGATTCACATTTCTGCACTTTTATTGATTTAAAGTATTGGGGTATTTTATTTTTTTTTCCCTTTCCTTAATGGAAAGGAAATTTGCAGTGATTTGGATTGTCCAAAATGACATTATTTAGTCATGTAGTATCCCAAATTGCTAAAGTAGAAGTACAATTAACACCACCTGCAAAGTGATAATATAGCTCGCTGAAGCTCAAACCTTCTTCAGGAGACGCTCACCCATATGGAAGATTTGGTCCTAATGCCTTAAAAAATGATGCAACACAGCAGGATCTCAGCCAAACTCTTACTGAAGCAAACAAAAAGTCTCCCGTTGATGTCAATGGGAGTTGAATGAAGCTCTAAGTAACCACATCCATTTATTTGTAAGCATATATTCAAACCTATTTTCACTTACCTACTTAACTGCTATAGTTCACTGAGAAAGTATCAGTTCCAGTATTAATAGCCCTTATTATGCTTCTGTCTAGTGATCTATGAAGTTATACTTTGGCTTTAATTTCTGTTAGACTTTATCATCGAGGTTATGGCAGGCCTTATTTATCATGCATGCAATTTATTTTGTGACAGGCTTTTGGGCATGGTAGCATTGACCCAGCAGAGGGAAACACCACTGAAAATTTTCATCAGACTTTCATTAGAACCCTTCAAGGTAATGCCCTAGATGCCCTCATTGAAGCAATGATGGAAAACCTACAATACGTCATGCTGCAGTCAAGAACACCTAAACTTCAGTCAAATGCTTGGGTGACAGAAGGACTTTATACGTTCTGTTGCCAGGTGATGTTCGAGTCTGGCTTTTTAACACTTTTTGGTAAAGAATTTAATTCAAATCACGACAAAAATCTATCATCAAAGCAGGAAACTGAGAGAGCTCATATCCTAAATGCCCTCGAAAACTTCAAGGAATTTGATAAGATCTTTCCAGCCCTGGTGGCAGGGCTGCCTATCCACCTCTTCAAGAGTGCCCACAGCGCACGTGAGAAGCTGGGGGAGGCGCTCCTTCACAAGAACCTCCAGAAGAGGGACAACCTCTCTCAGCTTGTCACCCTCCGCATGTTCCTGAATGACACTCTCTCAACCTTCGATGACATGGAAAAAGCGAAGACCCACGTGGCAGTGCTCTGGGCCTCGCAAGCCAACACCATTCCTGCCACATTTTGGAGCTTGTTCTATCTTCTTAAGTAAGTCCCAATGCTTTGTGTTTCCGAACAAGAAAAACGCTTGTTATCCTTCAAAAACCAGTTCATTAACAGAGGCAAATTCCACTGCTTGTTACTTCATCAGCGTCAAAAAGCTTACTGATGACAACAGAAGTGGCATGTTGTTCTGGACTTCCGCAGAAAAAAACCCCTTCACTCATCTGAGACTAAGTAGTTGTACCACAGAGCAATTCTGTACTAGTTTTGTTAAAAAAACCAAAACACTCCAGAGCAATGCTACATTTTGTGAAGAAAGCTTTGGAGTAAATCTATATATGACAGTAAAAGCGTTAGCTGCAGTCAGATCATTAATTGTATTGAAGCCTCCTGATGCAATCAGACATTTTTAGAGTATCTCCCTAGAGCAGGCAAAATGAGCTTTAGCTTCGTTGTTGTTTTTAGAGATGCTTAATAGAAAATAGTTTACACATTGATAGATCCCACTGGGGTTGCAGTGTAAATTGCTGCTGCTGAGCTTGTTACTCATGAGAGGAGCTCGCAGTTTAGATAATACTGTTAAACGTCCATTTTAGAGTGGGCCACTGTGGAGTATAATCTACCTGAGCATGCCTTACTCTTCAGAATGTATCTAAATTGCTGACATTTTTATTTAGCCAGTGACTTGCATCCTCATATCTACCTGCCAATGCTAGTATCTGAGGGGTTTTCGTACTTTTCGTTCCAAGAATGCATTGGCTTTAGGTCTTCTGGCCTTGGAGTCTTTTAACCCCCTGACTGATTGTGCCTTCATCAAGACACTATTGCATCCCATATTATTATCTACAGGTATTTCACCATAGCTCATAAGTCCAGAGAGTGAAGGATACTATGTGGACTTTTAGTATTAGGAAGATTCTTTTCAGCTAGACAGAATATTGCCACATAATAGGACATCATCTAGGATAAGTGATGTTATAATACTGATCTATGAACCTGTTCCTAAACTTTCTACCCACAGTGGGGCTATTTTCTAATCTGCAACTGATCGTTTTATTTCTTATTCTTGGCGTTGCTTTTTAGTGACATTCCCATTTATTACCCGAGTTATGCACATTAGTTCTGCATCACCTGTCATTGGAAGACAGAATCAAATACTTGGGTTTTTTCTTCCTTTTCCTGAAGCTATCCTATCTTTGCCAAGACATGAAAAAGTCCAATTGCAGCATTTTGCTGCAACGTTTTCATTTTAGAAGGTTGTACTTGTCAGCTAACGAACTACATTTTAGTCAGGAAGAAAGTTAACGGAAAAACTCCCTTTTAAACCATTCTTAAGTGTAAAATGATGCTATTCTTCTGCTCTTTTGATCTTAGGAATCCAGAAGCAATGAGAGCTGCTACTAAAGAAGTACAAAGTGTTTTGGAAAGTGCTGGAGAGAAGATCAGCTTAGATGGCAAACATATTTCCTTGAACCGAAAACAGCTGGATAATATGCCAGTACTAGGTATGATTATTTCATGCAGGAGAACCAGAAATCACCCCACAATTTTCACAGCCTTCTATTTGTTACCATATAAATGCTTGCTATGGAATTACTATGGAATTAGTCAATAAACAGTGGAACAAAAACCTGTATGTTCCTTAGCAGTAGCCAACACAATCAGTCTTCCCAATGTCCCAGGTGGTACTGGGAGTGTCAAAATTCCCATGAATAGCACTTTTTCATGGGTAATGGCAAGTCTCAATAGTGCTCACAGCTACATAACATCTTATTGGAGACCCAAGGATAATTCAGAACAATATTTTGTTTAGTAATGACTTTACATCAAATAAAAGGGTGTTGCCAAACTTTATACCCCAGTTCTTATGATGTAAAACAATATCTTCTAATACCATTTACTTATATTTCCTCTTAGTATTTTTCAAATTATAGGTACATTTTTCAGAAGTATCCAACTTACAGAGGTTTGAAAATGTCACCCTTTAACTACTGGTGCTTTTTTTTTTTTTTTTCAAAAAGTCAGCTTATATTGAGACAAAAAAAAACCCCCAAGTTACTTCTTGTGAGTACTGGTTTCTCTGCACCACATCTTAAAGTTTCAGAAAATCCTGATCACTGAACTGCTTCTTTTTTTCATTACGTTTCCAGTTTTGACTGGTTTGTTCTCTTTCTCAGAGTGAAAATGTGTCTCACTTTCAAATATTCTGTTACATCAACTATAAGTATTTTTCTAGGGGAAAGCGGATTATGTTCTCAGTGTTATCTGCAGAAGGGATAATAACGCTAAAAAGAGATGAGAAAGACACTTGCTTAGGCACTTAGAAAGTTATTGTTAAAATATTTCTTCTAATAAATTCAGGGTTTGATAATGGGTTTGAAATACTTCAAAACGCATGACCTGCCCCAAGGACACACACATACTATTTCCATGGTAATCGTTCCTTTTCCTCTTCCACCAGACAGCATCATCAAGGAGGCAATGAGGCTATCGAGCGCATCCATGACTTTCCGAGTTGCCAAGGAGGATTTCACTCTGCACTTGGAGAACGATTTTTACAACATTCGCAGCGATGACATTGTAGCTCTTTATCCTCAACTGTTGCATTTTGATCCAGAAATCTATGCTGATCCCTTGGTAAGTATTCATCAAAGTACATTAGACTGGGCTCTAGCAGAAGCTAATGTGCCTTTAAATAGAGCATTTATCATGGGCACCCCCATGGCTGGTTTTCTGTTGGGCTTCAGACAATCTTTCTTACACCTGGAGACATAATGATAGGCAAGAAAAAGAATAAAATCAGCACAAGCACTGTCTGCAAAACATGTTTGAGTGTAACCAGAAAGTGTGCTGCCAGCCCAAGAGAGCCTTCTATTTACTGCCTTCTTTGGTGAGGAAAGATCACCATTATGGGAAGGTTCAAGGGAGGACAAGGATAAGGATAACATTTTCCCTAATGCACAGAATAAGAAATCTTCCAGATCTGCTGCATGAATGAGGATTCAGGTTATATTACTTATTTTAAGAAGTCACAAAAAAGAAGGATAGTTATCAGCAAAGAACCTGGGATCATGCCACACATACCAGAACTTCTTAGGGTCTACCCTCTCCAAAGCAGCACCATGGGGCCTGGCACTACCATAGAATGCTTACTGCTAGAGGCTCTTCATTCCCTGCCTGAATTTTGTGTCTTAATGGCATTGTCTAGTCTTGGGAGGTGTTCAAATTTCAAGTAACTCTGTTTTGGTTTCCATTACAGACATTCAAATACGATCGCTTTCTCAATGAGAATGGAGAAGAGAAGACCGACTTCTACCGCAACGGTCACAAGTTGAAGTATTACTACATGCCGTTTGGGACAGGCATAGCAAAATGCCCCGGCAGGTTATTTGCTGTCCATGAAATTAAACAATTTTTGGCTTTGATATTTTCATATTTTGAGATAGAGCTTGTGGACAATAATGTGGAATGTCCTTCTTTAGATCAATCCCGTGCAGGACTGGGTATTTTGCAACCAGCCAATGACATTGATTTCAGGTATAGACTGAAATGTCTATGAATATATATTTTATATTATACATACAAACTATGCACTATATAAATACACTACATAACATACACTTTATATATATTTTATGTATATATGCAAATGAAATCACAGAATGTTGCAAGTCTTGGGGGAAAATCTGTATGAAGATGCTAATTCATCAGGCTAATGGCAAATGCATAATGTATACCATTACGGTACCAGCATGCAGTGGGTTTAATGCACTGTGTTGATGCAAATGTTTCCCCTTTTACCAACCATTCTGAAATGCAAGTTAAGATTCTGAATTGTGCGTGTACAGTAGTTCTTTTTTTTTTTCTTAATGTCACCAAATACTTTCCCAGAGTTCGTTAGAATATCATCATCTAATTCAAAATAATTGTCAAAATTCAACTACAGTTAAAACATTCTTTTTTACAATTGAAATGTTGTGGATGGTGGTTCTCCCCACAGGTGAAATAAAAATTTTATTATATAAAGGCAGGTTTACAGTGGGGAGGGGAGAGTTGCCTGGGGAAGTACCTTTATGGTTTTATGAAAAACTAGAAAAAGACTTGAAGAAAATCTACCAAAATGTTCACGTTCTAGTGAAACTGCGAAACTTGTTTTATATTCATTATAATACACTTCTTTTCAGAAAGTTGTAACTGTATTAAAATAAATGACATTGGCTGAACCAAATGTGTCTCTAGGCTGTTTGTTATTTGCGTGTCTTAACATTCTCAAAGATCTATGTCAAAGGCACGTAAGCCAGCTCTAAATCTGTCATTGGTTTCAGTGGCCAATGTGACAACTAGCCAGTTCAAACACCAATACGGAGATAAATAAAGAGCCACCATGTATTCACCAGTGCTTCTGGTTGGATTTTGCACCATTATCTGAACTCTGTATTTCCATAAGCCTCCATCGACCATACTCTTCAGGTCTTCCTAGTCTAATTCTATTTAAATTATCATGGGTATGCCCACACATTTCATTTTAGTGGTGGCATGTCCATAACAACAATTGTTCCAGGGATAATAGAATTTGGTTCTCTGTAACATCTCTGTCCTTTTCTGGTTTGTATGATGGACGGATGTGACAAAAATCCATTTTTTAATGACACCTCTTCAGGCTGAAAGAGATAGTTTTCTTATCATCTGCCAATGAAAAGAACAAATGGGCTTAAAATATTGTTGTTATCCTGGGTTTGTATGTTTCTAAGGACTTACGGTTTGACCTTTTGTCCTTGATTCAGAAGTAAGCCTCATCACAGGAGATGAGATACAGGACTATTAGATATTTTCAAATTTCACATTCTGGCAAGTCGTCAGTCTGTCTGATAGAGCTCTTCCTAAACAGGGAATTTTGGATTGAGTCCTAGAACTGCTTTAAATTATGTATCCATTTATCTTCTCACTGTCCCCTGTGCTAAATAGTCCACGGAAAATACAAAGAACTTTAGAGTGTGATTATTTATGATCTGTGTGGTGTCTTTGTAATTTGATTTAATCTTTTTTTTATTTTCAAAGGAGAACAGAGAACACCATTTCATTGCTATTTGCAACACATGTAATATTAAGCTCTTATGTATAATGCAAGGGGGTTTGAATTCTTATTTTGGTTTTCTTGATAAGGGAAGTATCCAGTCTTTAGGCTTTAGGTGAAATTTGGTTTCATACTTCTCTCAATTAATTTTTTAAATTATTTATATAAATTATAGCATATTCATTGTAAGTTGGCACTGTCTCACAGAACACATGAAAGCCCGACATTACCATAATTACCTGTGCCCCAGCACATTTATTACCATTAGAGTATCTACTCCCCCTTTTCTTAAACAAATCCTGCTTAAAACAGGTTTTGTGGGTAGCGAGGCTATTCAATGTTTTAAGCAAAATACCCTTCCTTGATGAAAAGGAATTCAACATAGAATTACAAAGGCAGATAACGAAAGATAAGACAACTGCTCAACTAATTCTAGGTTCCCTGGAAAATTAAGCCTTCTTTTACATCCTCGTGTCTCCTTCAAACTGACTGCTCCAGATCTGACTGTGGGTTAATGTTTTCTTTCAGCTCCTTTGGTCTATGAGAAGTGGAAGTATTCAGTAGCTCCTAGAGCTGTTCTGACTTTCAGCTGCCCAAGCAATGCCAACAGTAGAGAACAGAGGGGAAACACCACAGGGTCCACCCCACAGGTTAAAATCACGTCCTGAACGCTGTGGGGAGACCACTGGCTTTATCACCAAGTGTCCATGCTCTCAGAGACAGCACAGGAGACACAAAAGCCATCATCTCCAAGTTTGCATTGACTACTTGGCACTTTTTACTCCTTCCCCTGCTATGTCATAATCCCGGGCCATCAGAATTACGTTCTTAGGGCTTTGCTTGACTGGCCCAATCCCATTCCCACCGATGGTGTCTGCATTAGGTCAGATGCCTGTTTTCTTTCCCGGGACTCTGAAACCTGCTTTTCCCTCAACTAATCATTCTTCCCCCTGTTATATTCCTTTTTCATTCCTCTGGATACTGGTGACGTGGGCGGATCTACAGAAGGTATTTGGAAAGATATTGGTGTGGTCTCTCTGGTCTTTCAATCCCTTCACAGGGACTTCAGCATTTTAAATAGAAGTTCAGGTAGGGGGAACCATGCCACATTTTTCATTGCAGCAGACATATAGGGAGAAGCTTCAGTTTCTGTTTGAGGTTTACTTTTTTTACTTTTTTGTAATCTTTTTTTTTTTTTCAGTGAGGATTAGATCAGTCTTTAATGTTCAGAAAGTACCAGACAAATGCTACAAACACATTAGGTTTTGTCGATAGCCTTCGGCGATTTTGCACCAAGAAGATGAAGAGCAAGCAAATAAAAAGTGTGAAGTTCTGTCAGGCTGGACTGCTATTTACAAATTTATGTCTGGCTTTGAAGTCAGTGCTAAAATTGTTGACATTCTAGAACAAAAATTGCTTCTTTGCAACTTTCATAAATCCCTATGAATTTCTAATGGAAAAAAATATCAACTGATGTTCTTAAAAGTCTATTTGCAATTAAAATAACTATATTTAAAAAAAAAAATTGTAGTGCATATTGATGCACATGATGAACAACTTTGCTTTAAAAATTATTTACTCCAATGCACGAAGTACAAAGCTTTGTTTTCAAAGAAATCTTAATAAATCCAAACCAAATGGAATAGAGATATACTCCTGATAGGGCAGATATTACTAAGGAATGGCTAGAACTCCAAATGTTCGTGCAATGCAAGTATCTTATAATAATAATAATAATAGTAGAGATCTACATATTTTAGAATTGCCAGCTTTAGTGTATCTCTCATCCCTGTCCTGGAGATCCAATTTGAAGATTTCCAGAGGCAGCAGGACCATTCCCAGGTAACAAACCACAGCAGAGGCAGGAACCAGTGTCCATACCCATCCCGCCCAAGTCCAATGCCTTAACTGCAGAGTCATCATAAATTGGCAGAAGCCAGATGGCACACCAAGTCCCACAGGGGTGGCTCAGGGGCTCCTGCCAAACCTCCTGCGAGAGCGTGTCCATCACCACTCTACCTCCCGTCACTCCTCTCTTGCTGGGGTAGCAACTCTCCAAGGACTGCTGGACCCATAACCTATGGATTGATGTTCAGTGTATAAGAGACCAGGGGCGACCAGCTCTTGCTGCCCAGTTCTGAACTGCTATAACATGAGGAGTACCTCAGCACATCCTCAGGGGACTCTGCAATGCCATTTTTTAATGTTGACTTAGCGCTGTACAGCTGAGAAGATTCAGTACAACCCCCCTAGTTGCACAAACTTCCACTTTGTGACAGAAGACACAGAGATGAACAGGTTGAACAGTTTTGGATAGAGATTGCTTCTTTTTTCTTTTTTTTTTTGTTTTTTTTCAGATAGGGCTATACACAAATATTTTGGTTTGCTGCCACGGCCGCTAATTTTCTAACCTCGGTTACACCCCTGTTAGTGGGGTCGCACAGAGGCAAGGGCGGAGAGGAAAGAGTACAAAGTCTGTGGCTGCTATGCCACAGATAATGTAATCAAATACTTCAGCAATCGATAGTCATCTGCCTTGCCAGGGTCATGGGCAACCACAAGGTTATAACGGGGCAATTCTCTCTCCTGCCTCCCCTAATAGCAGTGCTTTTCTTAAGACAGGAGACCCAAAAAAAAGTCAGACTAAAGACCGTAAGAGCAATTAGAAAGCTATTGGGCATATCCAGGGTGGTGGGAAGGAGGCAGCCTCTGCCGTGGGTTGTGTGGGTATTTCACATTACGTACTGACTAGGTAAAATGCATAAAGGGATATGGACAGAAGGGGGACAAAGACCTCACTCCTCAGGTGAGAAGCCTAACCATTAGCTTAGCTCAGGCATTCACTTGTTCTCTCACAGAATGCGTAGCTTGTTTTCTTGGAAAAACGGAACAGATTCAACAGGATGATTTGCATGACTCCCCCGATGGTGTCCTTAAAGCTAAAGTGCTCTCTTGGCTGAGAAAAGATTCAATTTCCACATGGGATTGAAGGCCTTAGCGCCCTCCCACAGCCCAGGGAACGACTCTAACCTTGTGGTTGTCCTGTAAGGGGTGAGGAAGAGGAAAGGGTACATCCTGACGAGGCACTAGCGCATTATAGATTAGGGACACAAAGAAGTTTAAGTGTTCAAGCTTTTTTGGACCCAGATGAGCCCTGTGTCAGGCTGGCCAGGTGGCTCTGCACAGCGATCTTGGGATTAGGAGCAAGACACGGGCAGCCAGGTAAGAGCAAGTGGCTCATAACCCAGCAGGTGGTGGCACTTTGGCCGAGCAGATGGCATCTAGGCAGTGAAAATGCTTTACAGTTTTCAGGCTAAAAGAAATCTTTACCTCATCACAGAGTTCTTGGAGGTGACATGATGATCTTACTAATGAACCAAGACACCTTATCAGAAAACAAGACAGTTTTACATTTCTGAAACCATGCTGGCCGTAGCTGTTGTTCACCAGCTGGGATTCATCCATGGAGAAACTATCCCAGATAAGCTTTGGATGGATGTTAAGAGTTGCGTAAGAGTACCCTGGGCAGACCCATCTGTCTCTGACAGGCCGAACCATCTCCTTTCCAGCAATGTCAGCATGAAGCAGTAGCAGCCACACTGGGAGGCAGCAGTTGGCAGCCTTGGGAGGAGGAGGATGCAGCGTGGAGGGTGCCCTCGGTGGTTGGGACCTGGCCCTGCAGCACACTGGGGATCTTCTCAAGCCTAAGGTTCAGCCTGGAACTGCTTGAGAGGATGAAGCTAAAGCCATCTCAGCCCAATTTTAGAAAGAAGCTGCCACTGCATTCCGTGGGGACTTGTTCTGCAAGGCTTGCTTTGAGGAGCAACCCAATGGCTGAGGGAGAGGACCTCCTGGTCTATGGATCCTGATGGGCTGAGGGTCAAAGTTGCAAATGCAAAATGCTGCTCTTCTCAGTCAAAACCACAGCACGTCTGGGCTCAGACAGCAGCAGAGCTGTAGGCACCTGGTAGCAGAGCTGCCACTGAGCTCAGGCAGCCACTCCTCAACTTGTCAACCGTGGCTTTGGTGACTCTGGGTTTGAACAAAGGTTTTCAAGCCCTACCTAAATTTCTTAAGTTGCTTTTGTATTTTACTGTAGAAATATCCAGATGAACTGGTGTGTATATTGTAAGACACTTCATGCAAGTTTCTGAAGAAAAAAAAAAAGAGGAATCAAAAAGAGGAAAAGTCATTTCAATTGGGATATTTTTCTGAAAGCATGAAATAAATTTTAGTGATAACTAAAACGTAGGTGGAATAGGGTGCTTCAAAAGATATCATACATGGTTTTGGTGTAAATGGCTAGCTGGGGCAGCATGAATAGGTATTTGCCATTTATGAACTGCACCTGAAGATAGGGCCAAGATCTGCTCTCATTTACACCACCGCAAGGTGAACGCAGTTAAGCAGCACACAGAGGGGCTTGATCATAATTATGCCTACAGTCTGTCCCTCTTAAGCTAGTGCATACAGGAGGTTTGGTGGTAAAAGCAGTCATTGTCTCATAATAACCTTAGAATTAAACAATAAAAAGGTTACATACTATTAAATGGACCGCTGTCTGTGTAAATACCCAGCTTGCTAACTGTTGTTGACTTTAATTTGTTTTCTGCCAAGATAGACAACTCTGTGGGACACATTTCAAATCAAATGATCTTCAGCGGTCCACGTGTCACGAAAAGAGAGAGAGAGAGGTCACTTCAGAGCAATTCACTAAAGAGCCACAGATTTTTAAAATGAGAAGTTCATTTTACATAATTCACTGACATGTAGGATCCTGCAGACCCTGCTTAGCTCTTTAAGGGCAATAGTAATTTCTGAAACTCGTCTCATCAGATAGCAGGATCCCATAGAGACAGTGAAAGATAAAAATACTTCGGCTGACTGAATCACTCTTGTTTTGAGAACTCTTCAGTGTGAGGGGCCGTGTAATTATTTCTTAGCAAGATTTGTGTAAAAGTTGACTGGAAAGGAATTAGAGGTCTCACAGTCCCCAGTAACTTCAGACTTGAGACATAAACATCCACAAGAACAGTATTAAAGACTATAGGCTGGAAAAGTTCAGGCTGGAGGCCCACTTCACCCTAGGCATGGCAAGAGGTCCACTTTGCCCAAGAGTATGGCAAACAAAAGTGGAGCTTCCTCAGGATCTGTATAAGGCTCCTAAGCAACGGACTTGCTCTCAGAGGTGCTCAACCTGCAAGTGCTCAGCTCTTCAAGAAAACAACTGGTTTTCTGTCAGGTTCTGGAGGACTCTGGGAGGCCTCCATCCCCATGTTAGCTGCTGGCAAACAGCCTGTGGGCAGTGCTTGCTGGCAAGAGCGCATTGCCCTGTCCTTGCCACCCCGCTGATGTCCCTCCGCCAGCTGTGCCGTGGCCAGTCTCACCTTTTGCTTGGTTTATAGAGAGATCAATGCCAGCTCCCCTGTCTCTTCTCAGTCCATGCTCTGTACAGATGTCTGGCCTCTGTTGCACGGAGCACCTCAAAAGATAAATCAGAGCCTGGAAGAGAATTGTGGACAGATATGAACATCTGGTGCCTGCGAAAGCTTTATCACTCACCACCAATCATAGAATGGTTTGGGTTGGAAGGGACCTTAAAGATCATTGAGTTCCAAGCCCCTTGCCATGGACACCTCCCACTAGACCAGGTTGCTCAGAGTCTCATCCAGCCTGGCCTTGAACATCTCCAGGGATGGGGCATCCACAACTTCTCTGGGCAACCAAGAGCTTGCATGGCTGTTTTGAGGCACAGGGTCAGGAACGTTGCCCAAAGGGTTGCATCAGTGGGTGAGAGGAGATCTGGGCCTTGCTGACCTACTGTGACCTCAACTCTGCTCCCTTCTTTAGTGATAATTGCTCCTTACACTGAGGGAAAGGCTTCCTCTCTGACTTACGTGACATTTTGTCTTGACTGCTCTGCCCAAGTAAGCGAAGCCCCAGGAAAGCAAACAGTCAAGGAGGGATTTCTAAAAATACATCCTCCACGTTGAACTCGCTCATTTCATGGCTATTTTGTTTTCTAGATGTAAGAAGTTAGAACAAGCAATAATATCCTTCTGAGGATTAAAAGCTGATGCTAAAAATGACAGGGGAAACCATTAAGGACAAATGCAACAGTCAGTTATATGAGTTCTGGTAACTGTGCCTCATACTCTTGGTACATTGGCTTCTTACAGGCATTAGTTAGACACAGCAAACCTGGGTAAACAGACCAAAACAACTGTTGTCCATTGAAATTGTGTGTCTGGAGTTAAAAGAGATTCTCCTATGTCTGAAAAGAGACTGTAGTCAAAGGACTTTTCCTGAAATCCAGTGATATGATAAAGCATTAGGAATTCTGCAGCATCTACAGAAACCACAGCCAGATGCTACGAGATGCCACAGAGATGTTCTACACTGCAGAGCTACCTGCAGAAGGCTGATATTAGGTTCCCAGTAGAGGCATTATGATGCCAGAAGGTAGACGCCTGGTTGCAATTCAGAAGACCCAAGCCAACCGCTGAGGCTCCTGGCGCGGGCAGAGCAGAGGCCAGGGCTGAAGGGCCAGCCCCATCTCACCCCATGAGCAGTTTCTAAAGCTAAACGATGGCACAAGTTACATGCTTATTCCTTGGCCTCTCTGCTAAGACAATTTTTACTATTGTTATTTATTACTGATATTATTTCCACACAGATCAGGACTTACGTGACATAAGAATTATACAAACACAGAACAAACCCACCGTGCTTCTCCCAAGGATGTCACAATCTAAGGAAAAGACAAAGTGAAAGCCATCCGTCCAGAGGAGGGCAAGGGTATGGTGAGGCAGCGTGGCCAGCGTGCCAGCTAGTGGTCTGACGAGACCAACAGGTTGGTTAATGTCAAGTTTATCACCGAGACTTAGGCATCTTGACCTGGTGAGATCTAAAGCATGAGAACTTAGACGGTTAATGACAGGTATGTGAGGATTAAGCTATGAAGCTCCTTGAAAGTGAAAAAAACAAGCAGTTTCTCTTTGGTGCTATAGAGGACGCAGCAGAAGTTCACAAGGAAGGAGGGGCCACAGTATAGATAAACCACCTTTGCAGCAAAAATATTAATGGATGTAGTAGTATGGGAGAGCACTAGAAAATTGCTACAGTGCAAGAAGGGAGCTCTTGGATTGGTGTTTTGTTACAAGAATGTCTACAAAAAGCTGTATCTTAACAGCAGTTATGCAGAAGCCAAGAGTGAACAGTTTCAGAAGAGGAGCACCACTGACTGTGACAGAGATGGCTGATGGGTGACCAAGGGTGAAGATGAGATACTGTTGTTGAGACCTGACCTGGCCAAAGGCACCGGGAAGCAGTGTCACTCGAGTGAAGCAGGTATAAATTCAATTGGTGGGAAGCTAGACCAGCACTTAGAAGCAGTACTCCAGAACGTGATTTTAAACGGCGGGTTCAGCAAGCTTAGAAGGAAGAAAGGGATGTGGGACGATCACCACTGAAGTGAGAAACAGAAGAGTGAGGGAGAACAAAAGGTTAAGGGAAGCAGTGACAAAAAAGGCTACTCTCAGGAGATACGATAGGATGGAGTCAGAAGAAGAGGAGGAGAGCCCAGTAAAAGCACCGGTTTAGTGGAAACTATGGACCTCGATTTCCAGAGTAGACCTCAGACAAGACCCTATTCCAAGCAGTTACTGCTGTAAATAAAATACAGCAGACTGAATCCACCCGCATGTACTTATGCAAATATTTGCTACTCCTCTGATCAAAGTTATTAGGTGATAATGTTCAGCCTTGGAAACTGGCCTTGAACAGCACTTATTAAGGTGTTCCACTACTACGGCGATTGCTAAAGATCAGTACACCAAACTGCACCGTCAATCAGCCTTGAACCTTTGTGCAGAGAACTACCAGTAAAAACGTACAGAAAATAATCTGTCTGGAGCCTGCCAAATAAAACACACGTGCAACCATCACCTGCACTATAGAACCATCATTGCAATTTATGCGTTGTCAAAAACATGCTGGGCAACAAGAAATAACCACAGAAATACAGAAGTTTCACTGCATGTTATGCTTATCTGGGGGATAATTATAATATTTTTGAGGCAAGTATTTTTCTTAAGTTAACAGCCTTTACTTCAAGTTCCTAGCTTCAGTGCAATATAGATCTTTGTAATGAATATATAGTGAGCATACAAGAAAGAAAGGAAAAAACTGGGTGCCACATATGTAGATGAAAATAATTTAAGTTACAGTTCTGAAAAATAAATTATTAAATTGTGCCACCATAGGAAAACATAATTTTAAAAAAGCTAAAATTCCTATTTTGAGAGTGACAGAGAGTTAGAGTCAGCTCACAAATTAAGGAACCTATCTGTAGGTGTCCGTATGGGAACCAAGTTTCAAAACTCCTCACGTAGTCTGCTCAGCCCAAGCAGAGAGCTGAGCAGCAGCAGCTGCCAAAGTACGCATGTCTACTTTAGGGTAAACCAAATAAATCTCTACACTGAAATGACGGCACTAAACAGGGCTTTGACTCCTTGTCCACGCACAGGTACCTACAGCCATGCCCTGTGGTACCTCATGTGATCTCCAGGCTCACTTCATACAGGATTCCCATAAATCATCAAATCTGTCGACTTCATAGTGTCTTCAGAGGCTACAAGGCTTGTGTGGGATGGCAGCCCAATCAAGCCTAAACCTTCCCAGAGTAGGATGGGAGCTGGGAACCTTGCTCCTACATAAATGTATGCAGGCAGATACCTACATTTAAGTGTCCTAATCGCTGAACTGAATTCCATTCTCAGAGTTTCCAGGACTGCCAAAGAAATACAGCCTGGTCATCAGCTTTTTTTTAAAAAAAATTGATTTCTACAGGAACAATAGCTATTGATCCTGTAAAATAATAAACCTGCCCTGGAGACTTTGGCTCTTAATTACCCTGTGAAAGGAGATCCTGGAGAGACGGTGTTCTTGGTTTAGGCATCGTGTCATGTAATTTGTGCATAAGCCAAGGGAGTCAAGATGGCACAGATCTAGAAAAACACTTTGGCCAACAACTTTGATGGAAAAAAATGCAAATTGCAGTCAATCAAAACAGTTATATATGATTTGTATTTCCTGAATCGCTTATATTGGAAATAACCAAATTAATTCTTTCCTTTCACTGTATTCAAAATGACACATTTCTGGTTTTCTTCCCATTTAAAAAGCTCTTTCGTTTCAAAATTACTTCAAGTTAAAGGATAAAAAGATGAAAAGCACAGCACTTTGTTTCATTTGATCTCTACTGGCTGTCACAATGTTTTGGTTTGCTGAAAATTCTGATATATTTTTCTTAGGTCAGATCTGCTAAATAGCTATCATCCAACTCCTTCTGAAATGAATTATTTTCACAGCTTCCCCAGTAACTAAAACTTCTGCTTTTTCCATTTTAACCGTAGAACTGTTAACTTTCTTCTACCATGCATTTATATACTGAAATCTATGTAGACTCATATAGCATTTTCTTTTAAAAACATTTACCAGCCGCTTCTTCGGAGTTCTTACACAGTAAAAGTTCCCCGAGACACTTGGCGTTGGCTTGCTTCCAGTCTCATCAACATGAGTAGGAACTTAATCTGAAACTTCCACCACAGGAAGAGAGACCAACTCCTGAGAGTCTCCTCAATAACTTTTACTAGAAGGGCAGAAAGTGGCTTTGTATATTTCTATTAACTTGAAATCACAGAAGAGGTCCATCAGGGCAGAAGCCAGGAATGATTTTCTATCTATTGCTGTACGCGCAAATAGGGATCCACCAAACTACAGAGATGTTCCCATCTGTTGACGTTAAATTTTGGTGTGCAGCATCTCATGACTATCGCAGCCACACTGCTCAAATCAGTTGGTGAGATGTACATTTCACAATCACTTCACAGTAACAGTTCAGGTGCAGAACTGCTTTTTTTTGTTTACTTTAAAATATAACAGAGAAAACCTATCTAAATTCCTAATCAGAAGCCACAGACATTGACTGTCATTTTATAACACTACTATTTTCGTTCTGTTTATTCTGATAAGCTTCTACATATTTATGTTTGGCACTGCAGATGTTTCTTATAAACACGAGAGTTTTATTAATTTGCTTGTTTTATACAGAGCAATAGAAAACAATCTCTGCTCACAGGAGGAAAACAGAGCCTGTCTTGCTGGGCTCATTGGTGCAAGTCAAATCTACCTCCATCGTTACTTCCTACCCCCCCCAAACCTCCGAAAGAAATTACATCAATCACATCACGCAAAGGAAGAATTTTAAAGAAACCTGAAGACACCTGGAAATCTCTTCTGGGTAAGAACTACATTCTACCCTAGATGACAACCTCACTAATATAAAACTGAAAACTGAGTTGTACTCCAAACACTTAGAAAGCTGCGATTCTGGGTGCAAAGATTATGTTTTAGTCTTTGGGACCTTGCCCTTTCTCAACACCTATTCCCATCATTTCTGAAATAAGGTGTACTAAGTCTTTGTTCTAAGAGTTGTCACTGGTGGCAACAGTCCCAACAGGTCCACAAAACTCCATCTTTTTATTTGACCTGTGCATCACACCTGTCTGTTTTTCCTCAGCCAGGGGATTCATAGAATCATAGAATAGTTTGGGTTGGGAGGGCTCTTTAAAGGTCACCTAGTCTGGAGAGCGGAGCAGAGAAGCAGATCACCTCCCATGACCTGCTAGCCAATCAGGATATGGTTGGCTTTCTGGGATGCCAATGGGCATTGCTGGCTCAAGCCCAGCTTTTCATCCACCAACACCCCCAAGTCCTTCTCCTCAGGGCTGCTCTCAGTCCCTTCATCCCCCAGCCTGGACTGATACCAGGGGTCGCCCTGATCCAAGTGCAGGACCTTGCACTTGGCCTTGTTGAACCCCATGAGGTTCACATGGAACCACTTCTTGAACTTGTCCAGGTCTCCCTGGATGGCATCCCATCCTTCGGGTGCGTCAACCGCACCACTCAGCTTGGTGTCATCCACAAACTTGCTGAGGGTGCACTTGGTCCCACTATGTCATTAATGAAGATATTGAACAGTACTGGTCCAAGTACGGACCCCTGAGAGACACTACTTGTCCCTGATCTCCGTCTGGACATTGAGCAGTTGACCACTATTCTCTGGGTACAACCATCCAGCCAATTCCTCATCCACCAAACAGTCCACCCATCAAATCCTTACCTCTCCAATTTAGAGAGAAGGATGCTGTGGGGAACCATGTAAAAGGCGTTTGGGAAGTCCAGACAGATGACATCCGTAGCTTTTCCCTTGTCAACTGATCTAGTCACTCCACCATAGAAGGCCACTAGGTTGGTCAGGTAGGACCTGGCCTTGATGAAGGCCAACTCATTACCTTGTACTCCATGTTTCTCACCTGTGACTCCACAGATTTCCTGTACTACCATGGGTTTAAATGCAACAAGACTTGCTTGTCCCTTACCAAGGCTGAAGAGCAGGGTGAAAGAACCCTCAGGTAGAGATGAACGAGAGGTAGCTTTCAACCTAAATTATTTCATGATTTGTCCCTCCTCTTTTATCCCAGTCTTGGTGCTGCTGCAGGGAAGGGGAAGCTTCAAGGGACTGATGCAGGGCGCATAGGAAAAAGTTCATAAGCAGAGTCACTTTTTGCTCGTAGAGCTTTTTTTTTTTTCGTTTGTTTGCCTTTTACATTCTTCATCTAGAAAATCCAGAATCACAGAATGAGAACAAACTCCTGCTGACTTCTGCAGCAATCCAGTCTGACTGTTCTGCTTGAGGAAACAGAGAGACAAGGAAAAAAATAAAAGAGAAGAAACAACAGAAAGGGGAAGTTCTGCCATAGCTAAGTTGCAATATCTGTAGTCTTTGGCATGTCACGGGACGACAGATCAGCTGTAGCGACAGCTAAAATCTCATTACTGGGATGAAACTGAGAGCTGGCGATACTGCCAAAGTGCTCCGGACTTAGGTTAAAGGCGATAATCATCCCCTTAGTCAAAAATGGTGAAGAAAGAGAGAGGCAAGGTCTAGCGTGCAAAAGACAGAAAAGCAATGGGGAAAAGAGAAGTCCATAAGAACGTATTGCCATGAAAACCAGCCACCGCCCCCTCTCACGCTAACCAAGGTCCCTTGTTACCATTCACTTTTTATTTCCACTGTGCTATTTCTCTGGAAAGATCCTCTGTGTTCACAGCATTTTAGCTGCTGAGTAAGGGAATAGGCTCATGCTTCCAGTACAAACCTCATATTTTACCTCTATCTACAGGTGAAAGGACTTAATTCTGACCACAGTAGGGCCGAGAAACATCCAGATACCAATACCTTCAGAGTAGGAGCAACAGAAAAGCAACACAAAAAGATTTAAGCCTTTAGCATGAAAAATTTAGCTTAGTGATGGCAAAAAAAGAAGAGGAAGTGCAAAGATATAAAAAGCAGAATCCATTAGTGATGTTTGCATCAAATGCAACAATCTGCCACTCCTGAGTTGAGGAAGAGTTGATTTCAGTTCTTCCACTTTAATACACGTCTTCCAAATGATTTCTTAAGTGCACAAAAAACTGGCTCTCAGAAAGGTGAATCCTTGGGTTACAAACTCTTATGATCTATCCTCAAGAAAGTAATTTTTTAGCAGAAAACTGCTACATGTTCAGCCTAATTGACCACCCAAGCTACTCATGACTCAAGCACTAGCTGCAGAAGGCCAAATAAAATGGATGAGGTGAAATATAAGAGATGAGACCCTGAGAGTACAGAATGAAAATACGTTGTCAGAAGACTCCTTCAGTTTCAGTGTCAGATGCTCAAGTAGGGAAGAATACAGTTCCTTAACTGACATTCAAGCCTGGCCTTCAAATCTGCAATTTACTCAGGCTACTATTTAAAGGCTAACACTTTCCTTTTGCTATAAAGTACAACTTATTGGCAGAATTTACATCCATATTTCACGGAGGGAATTTAGACAAAATACATATCACATCCTGAACAAACTATAATATAGTTCATCAGACTGAAGATTAGTCTGATTTCATCAGACCAGCAGCTTTGGCAACTCCTGCTTGGTTCCATCTAAAAAAATTCCTAATCCAAATGAATTTTTCCTATCTAATAGTATAGTTACAGATCTTTTTATCCTGTTTTGCAGGATTTAAAATATTCTTATAACTGTAAACAAGCTTTCTATAACAATTCTACTGCTACTACACAAAATTTCAAGTTCTTCCGCATATCTTAAAAAAAATCCATATCATTGACTATCACATTGTTACTCTATGGAAAAGAGACTGATTTTTTCATCTAAGAGTAGACTTAAACAAGTATATTAGCAAAATATAGTTTTGTCCATAATAAAGATACCTCACAATCGCAACAGCATTTAACAAATACTTAGTTACTGTGCTTGTACAAAGGCAGCAGCCCTGTCTGAGCTTGCATATGCTACTATTCTAAGAAAACTCACAAAATTAAGTGCGTGCTTGTTGGTGGCCTTGGCCATGAGTAAAAGCTATTTGGAAATCACTGACTCCAGGTCACCTCTACCTTCTCTGCTTGCGCAGTCGATTGGGTAATAAAGCCTATACAGACATCTAAGGCAAACAGACCTTGCCGGGTTGACATGTTCTGACTTTTTATGGGTTCAGCTAAACTGCCACTTCAAAAGAGAAAGAGAGAGAAAAATATTTTTCTCTTCCATACACTTTCTGTACACCAAAGCTAACGATTATAGCCATCAATGCATCGACTTGGAGATTCATGGGGCTCATACGGCAATATCAGTCGATTTGTTCAGGTATTAGGAGCTAGAACTGGATAAACCAATAACGTAGTCACTAAACTGATTTTTTTATTGCTTCAGGCAGTATGGCCTGAAGACTCCAACTAGAACCCAGCAGCCACTATCTTTAGGAACGGCAGGCACACCAAGAGACATGGCACCAGCCATAAAAACCTTAAGAAACAAGCATCAAACCCAAGTTTATTCTCACAGGTGCCTACAGGCAGGACAGTCAACTCCAGGGAGTTGCTCAGGAACAGAGGCATTAAGCATTGCAGGCTCAAGCCTCTGATACAGAACTTAAAGAGACTTGCTGTACACATATGAGATAATGTTTAGCTGAACAAATAGCAAATAAAAACTGCTGAGTGGAAGAGGTCAGTGCAGGTTAGAGGAGAAGCAGGGAGAATCAAAGTTCTTCCAAAATCCTTTCAAGGTTCTAGTTTTCTCAAATTTATTTACTGGCACTGTGACCTATTCCACATCTTTATCATATATGCAACCTAAGCTTTATTTCTTAATTTAGGCCATGAGATACTACAACACCCCCCCCAAAAAACCAGTCAGAACTGGATTCCAAAGGCTGAGCTCTGCAACAACAGGAATACAAAAAGCACTAGCTAAGTAAACTTAATATATTATTAAGAGTCCCCTGGGGGGCTGTGAAAGAATTGTCAGATTTAAATGTGAAACATCAAAACACTGGAGAACTCTGTGCAGCCTGGAATACACAGCGACTAACCAAACTTTATTTGCTAATAAACCATGCAAATAATAATAAGGGTAATGGGGTATCAAAGGGTAACAGTTTTAAACTGAAAGAGGGGAGATTTAGACTAGATATCAGGAAGAAATTCTTTCCTGTGAGGGTGGCGAGACACTGGAACAGGTTGCCCAGGGAAGTTGTGGATGCCCCATCCTGGAGGGGTTCAAGGCCAGGCTGGATGGGGCTTGGAGCAACCTGGGCTGGTGGGAGGTGTCCCTGCCCATGGCAGGGGCGTTGGAACTCCATGATCTTTAAGGTCCCTTTCAACTCTAACCATTGTATGATTCTATGATAATAGTGAAGTGAGGACCTGAGGAAGGACAGCTGCCCTCATGAGAACTCCACAGGGCTGGAGTCCTTGGGCACAAATTATCTGCCAGCACCATAAGCTTACCAGAGGGGATACAGGGAAAACACTGAAATTTCAATTGTATAATCTGTATTGTTGGGGGCAAACCAATTAAATAGTAGGAAGACAAGTGTAATATTTCTAAGTGCCATGGTGAGAAGATAAAACAATCCAACCTTGCTTAATGTACCCAAACTAAGTGTTAGTTTAGTGTATCTTGGGCTCTTCTGCTGAAGAAACTGGACCAAGAAAAGTATTGAAGGAAAGGGGAAGACCTCAAACCACTACAGTGGTCTGTAAGAAGTGACATACGGCCTGCACGGTTCTACTGAACAGGAATGACCGGCAGAGACAACAAGGAGTAGAGTCAGGAGTCCCAGCTGTGATCCAGCTGACAGAGCGGTCACAGAGCAGTCACTATTTCAGCGGGGATGTGTTACACAGCCCTGCTAAACAAGCATCCTCTCCTGCCTACATTTGCTGAAAGCGGCTGTTCTGCCTCCTGGGCTCACATTACCTTTGGGTTTGCCAGACTGACATATCCATCTGTCCTTCTCCTCTGTTTAGTTAGCTCTGTTCATTTAAGCAATTTCTTTAGAGAGGGGGAAATGCAGACCACGGAGACCCAGACAGAAACTTGGAAGCTGAAATACACCACACTTTCCAAAAAAAAAACCCAGAAAAACAACAAACCCCTTTTGAAATTAAACCCCTTTTTCAGCAAGTAAAAATAACTCTGCTGACACCTTAAATCATCACATGGCAAAGAATCTTTCATTTCTGATTTTCCCTTGTCCGTATGACAGGTGTGGTTAATGTACAACGGCCAAGACAGAAATGTTCAGGGAATTTCTCTTCAGCACATCCCTAATAACAGGGCTTAGTCCTCCATCAGGTTGTGCCTGATGCCAGCCCTATCTGTTCAGCCTCGCTGAAACCTAGAATGTTTCCAGGCCATGGAGTTTGATTTTTGATTCTATCAAAGTGGATTGTTAGTCTCTACCTTAAAACTAGCTTGCAGTACGGTAAGGTCAGGAAGAGTTAGCTCTCTCCTTGCAAGCCAATTGCACAAAGTTTATTTTTAGCATTTTCACAGAGAGCAGAGGGAAGAGCACCTTCAAAACAACTAAAATCAAGTTCGAACAGCCATTTTCCCTTTTTGTAGATGAATAGATAAACCTTAAATATGCATTTACATGCAGTGTACATCGGAACTTTCACAGTGCTGGGATTTAAGACAGGATTTGGGTTAAGTTTTTTCCCTCTGAGCAGATCCTTTCAAAGTGCAATTGTTTGATCTCTCCAGATGAAGTATCCACTCCTTTCACCCAGGCCAAATCCTGGCTTACAGTATTTGGAGTGGTGATCAAGGTCACCAAGCAGCTCCAGTTGGATTTAAGATCCGTGTCTGCTTCCAGGAAAAATAGTGTTCTGGAAGACTCCTTAGAAAACCAAAAGAATTATTGGACTGCAAGAGCAGGAGCAGATCATTTAACAAAAAATATTTTAACACAACCATCTGCCTAAATCCACTTCGCTCCCTCTTCTGCTTTCAATGATTCCTTTTAGACTACAGGAACTGGGGACTGCTACGAGAAGTGGCACCACATCGCTAAAAATATGCAGGTTTTTAACTATTTTATAGTTAAAAGAGTTGAAAGCATACACGATATATTCAAAACAAGAGAACCAATATTTAAAACGTGATAAATAAAAAGGCGGAAATAAGCATGCACATGTACCAAGGTACTCATTCATGGACAAAAAGTGGCATCACTATTCTGCATTCGGAGCCAAAGTTTTCTCCATTTCATATTTCTCAACTTCTTTTATCAAGAACCAACTTGCTAAGAGAAGAAGAATTTAAATGCAAGTAGAAATACTCACCTTAGCTAACTTCTCTATTAACTGCAAACTTTTAAAAAAACTAGCACTTACATTTTCACATTTGGGCAGAGATTTTTAGTTGTAAAATCTAATTTAAAATGGATTAACTAACTCAGCACGAAAGACGGTAAGGACATCTACGTTGTGAACATCTGATTAATGATGATTTAATTTAACTTGATTAGGAACAGTTGCAAGATAAACAGAAATGAATTCTGTTCACTGAAATGGAACGTTTGTCCGGGGTTTGCACAATGCAGGCACCAAAGCTCTGAGGCTTCCATTGGTCCAGAACACTGTAGACAGCTATTACCATCAAAAAGTTAATTAAAATTTAATTTGGAAATCAGAAATGTAATTTGTCCTCAAAGTGCAATTATTTGGTAATTTTTAGGATAGAAAATTTTTTTTATTGTCTATTTTAGCAAAAAGAAAAAATCATAGGGTTTATTAGATCTATCAGCATCTATTAAGACACTAAGAATTCAACTAAATAAATGCCAGCTTAACAGCCCTGCATAAGCAAGTCCTTCCATTCAAACTTCAGCTAAAAACATCATATAGGAAAAATGACTCCTGGGTATTCCCATTTGGGAGTACTTGCTCATTAGTATTTAAATGGTCTAAGATCTCACCAAATTAGTATTTAAATGGTCTAAGATCTCACCAAATTAATTTGGACTGAGATAGATTTATAAATGTAAAAACAGTAGCTCTTACAGAATAATTCCCTAAAGGAATTTTTTTCAATTCCGCAGTTAAGAATGTCTCGCTCCGTTTACCTTAACACAGTTTAGAATAACACAAAGAAGATAGCTTCTCATACCCCAGAAAAAGAGCCCAGATAGGTAGCTTAGAGATCACATATTTAACTCAAGAGCAAACAGCTCCCAGCAAACAGAAAATAAGGAGATACCCTCCTCACTTCTCAGTTTCAGATGAAAAACTTTTTAAACCTAGTTTCTTTCCCTCAAGATTCAGGTGTGCTGCCAAGAGAGCTCTTCAGATTGTTACTAAAGGAGAGGTCCCTTCCAACCACTAAGATTCTGTGATTCTGTGAGAAGAGTTGCAAGTAAGAAACGCAACATTCATACAATCATAGAAGGTTAGAGTTGGAAGGGACCTTAGAGATCAAGAAGGTGACTTCTGGTCCGTCATCTAAGTTCTGTTAATCTGTTTGAAGTTCAGTAGTCTTTTTCTGGAATGTCTGTAATGAAAATATTGAAAATGCACAGTGAAGCACATCATGTTTCCAGTTTTTAAATATGAAACATACAGCAGAATTTATCAAATTTAAGTATGACTAGACAAAGGCAAAGTAAATGGCTTTCCAAAAACTAAGCCATCTTATTTTACCTTGTTGTCTCAGTAACAAAACCCGACTAAGTTTAATTAAAACAAATCTTACAGAAAGCGAGCATAACAATGAGAATTAAACAAAAACCAAGAAGATAGAAAAATTGATTTTCAAGTTTGGTTTATTCCAGTAGTTCAAGTTCTGAAAAATGTGTTTTAATTTCACTTTGAAAGTACCTGAACTAAGTTTGCAGCTTTGTACAAGCTTCTAATTCTTGTTATGCTTTTCTCTACCAAACAGTCCTATAATACTTTTTCCCCCCCCGTGAAGTAACTGCCCACTTTATATCACCTCACCTCTCTGGTTTCTTCCTGATAAGCTACCTGTTTTGAACTGGTTTAAGATAAGATACTTAATTCAGCATTTACATTGATTTTTGTGGTCTCATCTCTAAAGTTCTTAAGAAGCAGGACCAGTACCGTCAAATAGTATCAAACTTACCAATAACAAACACACGGATTAAAATAATTTCCCAGTCACAAGGTAAACTCTGTAAACCTCAAAGGGCTGTAAATATTTCTGATGCACAGTTTTCCTACTGTCATCCCATTCCTTTCCAGGGCCAGCACTTTCCAGGCTATTGGTGTCTTTCACAGTTTGTTCCAGATTTGTAACTTGACATTTGGCTGTATTAAGGATGCAGTTGATCTGATTGCTACAGTTCCCTAAATGGTCATCGTAGTTGCTGCCTACTGTTGTTTGTCGTTGCACTATTCTTTGTGTTTTCAAAGTTTATTTTCAAATAATTCATAGAATCATAGAATTGGCTAGATTGGAAGGGACCTTTCAGATCATCTAGTCCAACCATCAACCTAATTCTGATAAAAAACCATCACTAAACCATGTCTCTAAGCACTACGTTAACTCGTCTTTTGCATACCTCCAGGGATGGTGCCTCAACCACTTCCCTGGGCAGCCTGTTCCAATGCTTGATAACCCTTTCTGTGGAAAAATTGTTCCTAATATCCAATCTGAACCCCCCCTTGGAACAACTTGAGGCCATTTCCTCTTGTCCTATCACCCGTGACTTGGGAGAAGAGACCGACCCCCACCTCTCTACACCCTCCTTTCAGGGAGTCGTAGAGCGAGAAGGGTCTCCCCTCAGCCTCCTTTTCTCCAGGCTGAACAACCCCAGCTCCCTCAGCCTCTCAAATAGCATCAGTCCTACTTTTAATCTCATCAGGAACCCATTCCGACTATATCCATCCAAATAGAAACACCACAAACTTACTGCCTTTGGTGTGCCACAAATTCAGTATTTATTATTTCAGACTCTTCTGAAATAATCTGCCCATCAAACAGTACCTGCCTACGCTGAAGCCCGTCAGGCTTAATCCGCAGAAGCAAGGGGAAGGTGCATCTCTCGGTCTCTTCTCCCTGCACAGAATAATAAAATTTAAGGATCATGGAAGCTTTAGCTTAGTGCTAAGCAGGGAGCTGGTAACAGCACCTCCAAGTGCTCACGTGCTCTTCCTTGGTCCATTTAATATCGGACAGATTTTCACCAAAGAGCAGTGACATTGCATGATACAGCTGTTAACATACGCTAATTGCTCAAGTATGTCAGATTAAAGCAGAATGTTTACTGTGCTGCTGAAAAAAAAACAACCCCAAAACCTAAAAACTAACAAGCCTGATTGTGTTTACCCAGAATAAATGTTTACAAAGATGGGAGCAGTGTCAAAAAAAAAAAAAACAAACCAAAAAAAAAGCAAGCACAAGCATTCAGGTGCAGAGAGATCTCCTTAAGAGAAAACATTCAGTTTTGGATTCTTTGGTTCTTGGGTGATAAAGGATTTCTGGGAAAGAAGCAAGGGTGGAGCCTGAGCCTTTCATAAGCTGCCTACAAGGGCAAGGGACAGGATTATTACCTGCATTTCATGGAAGCTAAGAGGAATTCCCAAGAAGCTCAGCAGCCTGGCTGTGAGGGAAGGATCATCCTCCTCCACCAAGTAACTTCTCTCTTGAAGCCATTCTTAACCATGTATCCACATGGGTCTGTATTCAAAGAACTGTTTTGTGCCAAAAATGCCAAGATGTTAGCTACAAGAGCGAGAATTTAACGTTAATAAAATGGTATGACACAAAATAGTGAGATGGAAGATTCCATAGATTTTAAAGTACTGAGAAGCAGTGAAACGTATGAACAGGAGCACTGATAGATTTTCTTAGTGCTTGACAAAATAATATCAACTAGTGGGACCCCCAGTTACCCTCAGCTGCTACCAAACACTGCAGTTTATCAGCTACTTGAAACAAAGAGATTGTGATAATGTGCAATTGTGGGTTTTGGCATAATAAGAGAGGGAAAAAAATATAATCAATTTAATTAACCACTGTCATTCATACATCAGTGTTTAATTAATAATGGTCTTCAGAAGTAATAAGCAATACAACTGAACTGAAATATGCCCAAACCACAGATTGCCCAAGATCGATTCAACGATACTGACTTTGGCCTTGCATTTATATAGAGAAGCAGTAGGATATAAAATATATGCACAGGAAGTGTCCATTCCTTTCAGGTTTAAATATTTGGCATGTAACACAATCATCACTTCAGCAGAATGTAAACAGGGAAGAAAACAAGAATTGCTGCCTATGGTCTTTTTAGCTCAAAACTTTAATTACTTAGCACGCGAAATGAGCTATGAATAAAATCATGCAGATACTCACATTACAAAACAAAATACTTCAAGTACAATTGCACATTTAAAATTTAGTCAAATATCTATTTTGAGGTAAAAATGTAACATTAATCAAATATACTGAGCAATTATGAGCTTAGCATAAATAAATAAGTATTGATATTTTCAGAATAAAATAATCAGTGAAAACAGCGTTTTTAACACATATTGGTACAAGAGATACAGTCCATTTACCCTCTTTCAGAGTGTGTGATCCACTCATCTGATATAAAGCCACAAATACTATAAAATTGCATACTACTAAAGCACAGCAGCCAGTTTGCCCACAACATAAGATTCCTACCTGCATACTGCCCAGTTATTTGAAAAAATATATAATTTCCAAGATTAAAGGGTTTAATTATACAGCTTCCAAACAAGTACAGTGAAAGCTGCACAACCAAATCCCCACTGAATACTAGAAAATGCCTTTGGCCAAAATTCCAAATATAAAGACGTGAAATTCAGGTCAAAAATATGTAACCGATTAACATGTCTACTTTTGCGCACGCGAGTGACAGCATAAACAAGTTGTGTGTGCACCTCAGTGAGTCGGGTTTTTTTTTGTTTGGGGTTATTTAAGTAACTGCTCTTGTGAAGAAACTTGTAGCTGCACAAGGTTCAACTGCATATTCAGGTTCTAAGTGACCTACTCTCATGAAATCTGAATCACAGCATTTCTCCAGATGACAGTGGTCTCTCCAATTTCTAACTTCAAGAAGAAAAAGAATCATACTTATTTTCACAAGTAGAACAACTATAATACAAATGAGAACAATCTATTATAGCCTGCAATATAGGTTTGCATCTCCTGAACTGATTCACTCATACGAGCAACAATACAGGGAAAATTACATAAAAAATAGAATATAAATATTAAACTGCACCAAGAAACACTACAAACAGAATATACAAAAATGATATTAGGGTATCAATTATCTGTCAACCTATTAAACAGAACACCTTAATACAGTATGGAAGGTAAACAAAACCTACAGGCTTAGTTTTCACATGGCTGTTTGTCAATGCAGCATAAAACATTTCCATAGTGCAAATCTTACCAACTGTATGAAAGATACTATCCCCTTCAAAAAAATGCTTCTCCCCCCACCCCCCCTCAGAATAATCAAGAGAGATTTCACATTTAGTACAAGATATGGTTTGAAACATACTAACACAGGGAAGCTTAATTTTAACACTGAAAAAATGGTTGAATAATGTTGAGAAACTATAACTAGAAAGTTAGATGTGCTGGAAGACATGAAACCCAAAAATCTGATCCATGGAAGTGAGGGAATAAAAAACACGCTGATCTTTCTTTTTTTTTCATCTGTTGGAAACACATTGTATGACAATACAGCACGCTCTCTGTATTGTACCGACCACTGTAAGATTACTTGAATTGCTGAAGAATCACAGTGTTAAGTATATCTGCTTCTTGTAGTGTCAGGCTTTCATCTGTTAGCTCTCTATTTGGAAAGGTAGTCACAAGAACAAAATCAGTTGTTGCAAATGTTGGACGGGACTGGATAATGAAATCTCGAATATCCTTAATCCTGTGGAAAGGATACAGACATGAAAACTGTGTATGATTCCATTTTGACATAAACCTTTGAACATTAAGATGATCAGAGAACACAAAACCTTCTAACAGCATTTAGTATGTCCCATTGATTTTACATTTCCATCTGATCCAGATGACTAATAGTTGCAGCCTCGATTTTTTTGCTTCTTGCATAAAAAAACTGAAAAAATAAAATGAATGTTGCTTGTTTTATCAAATAACAGAAACAACACTTGTAACATAGAACTATACTGCAAACTGATACTTAACACAGAAAGTCAAACCATTTCAAAACCAGCTGTCAAAAATTTCACTATTAATTAGTATATTCTAAAAAGGCTAAATTATTCATGGAAGGAGGAACCTCAAGATATATGGCGACAGCGATGAGACAGCAGAGGGGAATTATCAAGGTAATTCAATAGCAAGAGGTTTCCCCTACTTTCACTTAGCACTGAACAATAGTTCCTAAAACAAGAATAATTTAGTTTTATAAGACATTGATGAAAAAGAAATAAGGTTTTAGAGATAAAAACCTGAAATTTGATGTTTCTCTCCTAAGACAGTAAGCTGAGAATAAATCTTTGAAGATCTATTGTAAACAGTAAGTAGGCAGATTTACTGTAGCCAAATAAGCAGGGACTTCAATTCTCTACAAGTCTTCAAGGCTCATGACACAAGCTTACACTTTAGGATAACTAAGAAGATTCACATCCAAGAGAAAATTAATGCTGAAAATAAGCTTCTGTCAACACACCCTCATTTACAGATTACAGAATTATAGAATTATAGAATCATATGGGGTTGGAAGGGACCTCTGGAGATCATCTAGTCCAACCCCCCGGCCAGAGCAGGTCTACCTACAGCAGGTTGCACAGGAATGTGTCCATGTGGGTTTTGAATGTCTCCAGAGAAGGAGATTCCACCACCTCTCTAGGCAGCCTGTTCCAGTGCTCTACCACTCTCACAGTAAAGAAGTTCCTCCTCATGTTTAGGTGGAACTTCTTATGTTCAAGTTTGTGCCCATTTCCTCTTGTCCTGTCACTGGGCACCACTGAGAAAAGACCAACCCCATCCTCCTCACACCCTCCCTTTAAGTATTTGTACCCATAATTTAGATCCCCCCTCAGCCTTCCCTTCTCAAGGCTAAAAAGAAGCAAGTCCCTGAGCTTCTCCTCGTAGGAGATGCTCCAGGNTCTTTCTCCTCAGAGCTGGTCTCCAGCAGGTCAGCCCCCAACCTGTACTGGTGCAGGGGGTTCTTTCTCCCCAGGTGCAGCACCCTACACTTGCCCTTGTTAAATTTCATTAGGTTTCTCTTGGCCCAAGTCTCCAGCCTGTCCAGGTCTCGCTGTGTGGCAGCACAGCCTTCTGGGGCGTCAGCTACCCCTCCTAGTTTTGTGTCATCAGCAGACGACAGATGTTACTGGGAAGTTTACCACTTCTACCCTTTCATGCAGACAGAAGAAAACACATCATGGCTATAGAGGCTCCCAGGAAGACCTACTGTTTATCCAAGTCACTTCTCCAGCAGGTGCTGTGAAGAAAGGATCTAGGCCTGTACTCTTAGTGTACATTAATAATCAGGTCTGCTAAAATATGAAAAATTATTGCTGCATCTTCCTCCCTATTCACAATGTGCCTAAATTGCCTCACCGTGGTCTGCGTATGTAGTCTGGTGAAGAAAGCTGCACATTGGTTCTGCCCTTACACTGAGTCAGAAGGGAAAAAAAGGAAACAGGCGAACTCTCCATGAATGGTATTAACATGGAATTGGGTCCATGCTAAGACAACCTTCAAGGCAGGATTCAAGCTCAGCTTCAGGTGTGTTTTAACACAACAGAACAGATTTCAGATCAGGGCTGGCTTGAACCCTGCTTGCTGTGAAGCGTGGGTGGAACCACTGCTCAAATCTCTGCCCTCTGCCCAAAGTTCTCTCAGCCACACCACGCGAAGCAGAGCTTTGCAGAACCTTGCACTAACACAACCTCTTAAGCAAATAAATGGGGTTGGCCAACACCATTTGTGGCAATGCCCCAACAATGTCAATAAAGCTGATGGCAAGCTCTAAACAGCAGCTCTAATCTACTAACAGATCTAAAAAACCCACCAAGTTCACACACTGCCAGTTCTTAGGAGATGACCATCCCAAACAGAACAAAGGTTGGTTCTCATTATTATGTCCAGCCCACGTGTCAGAACTGCAAATGAGCACATACCATATATACCCTTCTGCTTATGGGCTGCAGTCTACACTTACAACCCATGTCATATTAAGTCACAGGCTCAAGTGTAACGAGGCAGAAAGCTGGAGCTCTTTCTTATGGGCCACAGGATTTCTCTGCCTGTAGTGTGGACTATATTCCAATTGAGACCACACTCCACACCTTGCAATGAAGTCCCTTCACTGTGTCATCTGAGTCAGCCACACACTCCTCCCAAGCAGGGCCCAGGGCTGGGATGCCTTCAGAGCAAGGCTGGCCACATTTCAGTCCACCCGAGAACAGTTAGGGCTGGTACTGTGTCCTCACAAATCACGGGATATAACTGGTCATAAAAGTTTAAGACTTTGCAGTCACCAAATATCTTGTGTTTCCAACTACAGAATTTTGCTTTGACAGCCAATTTATCAGTACATCTATGTTATGAAAATGGCACAGAGCTATAGCATTGCAGTGGAGCTGTATTTTGATGTCTTGCTGATATTAATTTAATGACAAAATGCAAACTTCTCAAGATAGTTGTGGTTACCTGCATTGATGCAGAATCAACTTACCTGTGTGTCTGATTAAATCTTTGTATTAATCGGCTTCCATCTGCCAGTCTAATCTGAATTTTAGTTGCTGGCATGGAATCATCAATCAGAACAGGTGCATTAAGAATGGATTTCTCCTCCTCTTCTGGGGAAGAAGGTGTGCTGACTATTTCAGGTGTAAGGCTAAAGGGTTAAAAGAAACCAGTAAACCAGATGTTACTAATGGAGTCACATCAGAACTGAATAATGTTTCAGTTGTCTTTTTCATTGCATGAGTACCATCTATAGCTACTGCAAATGAGCAATGAAAACCCTCTCAAAGTTATCTGAACTAAGTATAAACAGTTTTTCTAATAGAGATGCAAATAATGTTTTTGTAGTTTCTTGTCAACGATTGCAATACTTCATTATTTTTTTTTCCTTATAACTGTGCATATCATTGCACTTGCATGATTTTAAATAGGTAATCAAGTACAAACAAAACTATATTTATGCTTACAGACCACGAAATGAGAGTCTTTGACACTGAGATTTATGTATTGTGCTCCCTGGATTGTATTAAAAAATAATCATGAACCATTATAGTGCACTAAACTGACCCAAACTGCTTTAATAATTGCTTACAGGAGCACTGCTTTATGAATCTGGACATCCTCAGCCCTTTTAGAGCACAAATGATATTAACAGGTAATTGATATCACCACTTAGTAAGCATGAATTTTGTTTACATTTAGCATAAAAAAAAAAAAAAAAGAATCTGATTGGGGATAACCATTTGGCTACTCCTTTCATTGCTTCCATACCTAAGACTTCATAAGCTACCAGAACAAACAAAAATGCCATGCAACAGTTGTGTACATCTTCTCACACACAGAACCTCCTCTCTTCCCCACCTATTTTCTTTATTAATCTGAGCAAGTGCTCAGGTGAAGAAGTTATTGCATACAATTGTTCCCTACGTCACCCCTACCAGAGCCTACCACCTTCTCAGTTTTACTGAGCACATTTCCTCATTTTTAAAAAGAGGAAATATAGATTAGAAACAGTTAAGAATCCCCTATTGAATTAAACTACTTGCAGAAGCACACCAGTAATACCTTTTTTTGGCAACCAAACGTATTACATGAATAAATGCAATTGTGAACAGAAAGTATTTACAATTGAACAGCTAATATCGAGCCAGCTGGAAAAAATGTTACAAAGCCTATAATTGTTATGTGAAAAAGCTGATGACTGGCAGAGTTGAGGCCACGTTTACTGTTTACTCATACTGAGCAACTTAGAGCCTGAAAAGAGATTATGCACTTTTGGACAAAGTAGTCTGAAATGTTCAGTTACAGGAATGAATTTTGGAACATGATGTTTTAGTTCAACTGAATTAAACACAGAGTTTTAACAGCATCAGCCTACCCTTGCACTGGGACAGCAGATGGAACAGAACCAGGTGTAAGCTTGTCTAAATCATAAAATTTCAGGTTTTTTTTATTACATACATAAATTACCATAGCTGGAAATTACACTAGAATTGGAGGAAGTGGGGGCTCCAATCAGAGGTTAAAAGTTGAGCCTCTCCTCTCCCATAATCCAGGGTTTGCAATATTATTTTGTCTAGGGAAGCTTGTACAATTTCTCTGGTTGTTTGCTTTTCAAAACCAGCTCCTACTATAGAATTTAGCAGCATCACTTCAAGTTTTAATCCAATCCTAGTAAAAGTTGAGAAATTTTGATTCAAATTACTGCTTATTCATTTTGGATCAAATTAAAATAAACCAATTTATCAAATTATTTCTTTTTCTTAAAGCTAACAGACTTGCCTGGTATAACTTATAATGACTGACTGATTACAAGGTTATATTTCAGAACAGTATTTCTGTTGCTTCGTTCCAGAAAAAATATGGGAGTTGCTCCCATACAAAAATACTTTCCATCTACATTAATTCAAGCATCAGCCATATTGCTGCAATAGCATTGCCTGTTCCCTTTGTGATGATCCCAGCAGTAAAAGACAACATGGACTGCAGTTAAACGAGAGCCAAGTGTATCCTTACTGGCCAGCATCACGTTAATAATTAAGTTCTGCCTGTTCCTCACTAAATGGGGAACAGTTCATTTGGGTCTGCTTCCTCTATCCAGGGATTTTCTCATGAAGTTTGTACAGTACTAATCATCTTTCAGATTCCTTTGCTCCCGTTTTAAACACAGCTGAAGTTAAAAAAAGATGGGCAAAATTATATGCAAGAACAAGCAGAAAAATCTCATAGTCGCAACAAAGCACAAAGCATCTAACAGATTTCTGAGCAGTTCCAACAGAGGGCTAAGACTTAACTTTTTTAAGATTATATATAAACATAGTGACTCTGAAGTCAGGGCTGAGACTTGTGGCACAGAATAATTTTATATTGCTTTTGTCACATGATAAGCTTCTCCAGCAGTCTCCTAATTGATTAAATCCAGCTTCTGAAATAGCATATGAATACAGAACAGAAAACCTAGTGCTTTTTACCTTCCAAGTTTTTGCCCTTCGCCACTGAAAGCTTTGAAACGCAGTCTAGGCTTCACATATTCCTGTTCTTGGTGGTCTTCCATATCCAAATTAACTTGGCCACCATGAACAATTCGCTGCAATTCCACAGGAATTTCCCTTAATTACAAAAATAAAAGTTTCCCAGTTATGTTCTGAACTGCAACACAAAATTACACAAAGACTTTACACAGTACAATATGAGTTGATACCATTAGAATATTTAGTATATTACACTTCAAATGTCATAGATGTCCAATTGTTTTATGACTTAATTTCATCTTAAAGGAAGAAAAACAACCAGTAATCTGACAGTCAAAATCTAGAATGCACTAACAAAACATGTTAAACTAAAAGCCATCTGTAACATTTTAACTTACCCTCTTTTAACAGACTCAAGAAACTGAGCGTTTGTTGGGTCTGAGTAGGATCTCAACTCTCCATCATCTAAACTGAAGCCATTCCTCCATAATTTCAGCAAAATTTGAACCTATGAAGTAAAAATGGTGAAATAAAAAAAAGTTAAGATAGATAAATAAAGTATTTCAATTTCATGCAGATTAGTTATGCAATTTTTGATCTATACATAACAGATTTTGTAACAAACCACAAACGAGAATGCAAGTGACAAAAGAACAGAGCACTGCACTGTAACTATCATTGTTAGAATCCTTTTTAAAAAGCAAATAATAGTTACAGACTACAATCTACTTCAAGATCATCTGGGGAAAAAGAATCTCTTAGTCTGTTATCCATGACATAAAAGATGATACAGTAGTTATCTTCAGTGTTCCAATTACTTTCAAAAACACTTAATGTTTCTTGTTGCTAAATTAAGAAATAAATCCATAAAATTACTGCTGATACATCAGTTACAGTGAAAAGTATTATTTCCTCAAATTACTACATGCTGAGCTCCAATAAAGTTGGTACTACCTCCATCCAGTTGAAATGCTGAGAATCCTGGAAACTAGCCTCCTTCACTCCCTTCTTATTTTGCTGTGTGACTGTAAGTCCTTCAGAGGCTGCACCTCTCTTCCCTGCAACTGCCCTGCAGTCGAGCACAACCAGGCTTCCCTGGCCAGCAAAACTGACCTTCCCTTAGAAAAAACTGTCCCTGCCCCCAGTTAAGGTGACCCCACTGCAACAGGCTTCTGGCTCAGTACAGCTGGCTATTACTTAGAAGACAGAAGGATTACTTAAGAGGGTAGGAGGCAGCAGCTCCTGGTGTGACATGACAGCATGCCCCAACCTGAACCACGTCCTTTGGCCTTGGTTTTCTTTCTAGATAAACTTAACATTTGCTCTAGCCATTCACACAAATGGCAAAGTGTAGAGAGCTGTGTTTTGCCTCACCCTCTCCCTTACTTCCTCCTTTTTAAGTGAGAGGAAAGAAAGGTCAGACAATTTCCAAAAGGCACCTAACCTGCTGCTTCACCATTCCTAGAATACATCCGTGCCCTCCTGTTTGAGATTGGCTACTTTGCAAGCCACAAGAAGAAACAATTCCTAACTTAAGAGGAGCATTATCTTGAAGGGAAGTAACTGAAAGGAATGTCTGCCAAGAATTTCAAAGTAATTTACATCAGAAAATTCCACAATGGAGGCCTTAGAGGTGTCCAATGAACATCTGTCCTCTGTGGACACTTTTGCTTTAACTATTTCTACTGAACACATATCTATTATTTAGATACTAGTTTTTCCTCACAGACATAGTTATAGTAATACTGGCATTTCAAGCTGTAAACATCATTAAGCAGGCATCTGTGGGAGATCCTATTTCCTGCTATTCAGAATTTTACTTACATCTTGATTTTCTCCATATATGTATTCAGAGTGCTTTTGTGATGAGTCACCCAATCTATATCCACCACCAGAAAATGACTGGGGGAAAAAAAATACATAGAAAAGCTTATTGAAATAAATATCTAAAATAGTTTATCAAAATTCTTACCGAGGTGCAAATAAAAGCATGAGCAAGCTTGCTTCTGTGATAAAAAGCAAATACACTGTTCTAACTGGTATATTTTCTAAGTGGAAAATTGTACCTAGTAACCATAATCAGGCTAAGCAGGTTTTATGTGATGCATTTCAGTTTCTAAGCTGTACAGTTTTTCAAACATTAGTAACTCAACAGATAAAGGGATTTTGATTGGGATGCAACTGCAGCTTTGTTTTTTTTAATCAGTTTTAATTAAAAATAAAGCAAGTCATTCCAGTTCAGGTTGATTTCTAATGATTACCCCTGCAATTTTGTGGCTCCTCCCCACTTTATTTTCTAGAGCGAGCTATTTGAGCACAAACACAACTGTGTTGATCAAATCCTCTGCTAGTCACAAACCACAAAAAGGTGTATTTGCTCTCATGTGGTTAGATAAGTTTCAGAGAGACTAATGTAAATAGAGATCAAAATATTTTTTAAACTTTTACCTTAGCTTTACTGAAATCACCAGATGCTCTTGCGGCTTCATCTAAAGGGACAGCCCCATGTTCTTTTGCTTCCTTGAAGAGTTCAGCAACAATTTTACTCGGATTATTAGAAGCCCCAGAAATCTGTAATTCTCTATATTCCGAGTCACCTGAATAAAATCTTTAGAATAGTAACGTTCATAAGCAACAACGCTTTAAATAACAAGCATAATTTTCCTCTTCCCATCAAAAGAAAAAAAAGTGAACAGAGTCAAATTTGGCACAAAACCTTTTCATTCTGATCACAGAAATGTTACACTTGGCTTTGACCTTCCCAGCAATCCAAGCAGCATATTTCACTAACAAAACTATCACGGTGCCTTCTGGAACAGACCCCAGAGGTCAGGGGTCAAGGATATATGTTAAGTGAATGCAGTCCTGATGCAGCTGTGGCTTTATACACCTCATCTTACGCGGATGCCACCTGCTCCCAGAAAGTCCTATTTCCTCAGGGCTGTCTTGTGCCTGGGCTGGTTAGAAAGATTCACAAGTAACGCTGCCTTGGCAGAGCAAGCGTAAAACTGTCGTCGGAAAACTTGAACAGTGCCACAATTTGATCTTTAAATGTAAAGATCTAGTCTACTTTCATTCCTGCCAATAGCAGAAATGGAAAGTTTTTAATAAATTTAATTAACCTTTCCAGACATTTTAAAATCTGCAGAAACTGCTGTGAAAGCTATTTTTGTGCCTTTTTTTTTTTCAACATAGCCCCATTTCCAGCTCTTGAAGATAAAAGGTTAAACTACAAATAATTCTGTTGAAAACTATATCTGCTTGACTATGAAGATAAGATATTTCTTGATAATTATCTTGAGGAAGGAGCTATAAATCTCTAAATACCAATGGAACAGATGCTGTAAAAAATCTATATATAAATACAAGAACTAGCAAACTTGAGAGTGTTTTGTCTTTGATCATAAGAAGCGTTAATAACTAATAAAATAAATGCTTTCTACTTTCCTTAACTTTTTCACTTAACCACTTGGGGCAATGCAAATCAATTAATTCATGCGAAAATATCTCTTAGGCCAATGTCTTTCAAATGCTGTTGATTCCACCATATTTTACAATTACCCAAACCCAGCAGTGGTTATGAAGGTGCTCTTAAAATCATGCTACTTTTATGACACCATATAACTGGCAATCCCTTAGTATCATCTCTCCTTTGTACATGAATTGGTATTTATTATCCCAACTGCCATTTATATGGAAAATCTTTGATTATTTGATTTAAAAAAATTACGGTGGTAAGGAAATGAAACAAGAATTCTCATCAGAGCTTGTATTCAAGAAAGAAAGGAAGTACTCAAATATTTGAGTAATGGATACACAGAAAAATTCAGCATATTTCAGAAAAGGCAAAAAAGCTTCCGAATCCAAGTATTAAGTTACATCCTCTACATCCATACAGCCAGTCGCGTGTTCAGGCATACCATATACAGGTCCTACACGACTACACCCAGATTCTGCTAAATATAGTTTTACTACAGCAATGTATGGCTAATACCTGCTCTAATAAGCAACACAGATTCTCTGTAGTTACTAGCTCTTTGCAGGATAGACTTAGCTCACATGCATTTTTAAAAACCTGGGGGAGCAAAGTGTGAATGTCACAAAGAACCCCAATTACTTTTACAATTGTTAAATGAATTTATTTTTTATTTTAAAAATACCTTTGGTTTTCTTTGTCATCGCTCATGCTTCTTTCTGGTTTTCTCAACCTTCTGAGAGAATCGATTTTAAGACTGCCAAGAGAATAAGAGAAAACATTTGAGGATGACTGGTACATACACTTCAATAAGTCTTTAATCTCTAACTTCTGAAACTACTTATTTTTCAAAAATGAAGAATATCAAGTTGTTGGGTTTTTTTTCTTCTCACCATACTTTTTTTGTCCAAACTGCAGAGCCATGGATGCTTCTCAGTGAGTAAGCAGCACGTGTATATCAGAGGCATTTTACAGTAACAGTTGGACTAGATGATCGTTATAGGTCCCTTCCAACTGAACTATTCTATTCTATCACAGGTTATGCAGAATTCTGCTTTACACCACCGGTGATCCCACAGATAACACAGGTAATACACAAGCTCAATAGATGTTTCAGAATCCAGTTTAGCAGAATTAATTACACTTCAAATTCTTTCCACATTTGAGCTGGTTTTGTCAAGAGGTAAGTTGCCTAGCAAAGTCAACGTTGGCTTTCTTTGACATCCTGGAGTCCCTGTCTACGAGGATCCTACAAACTAAAAAGTAGCAGTTCTCACTTCTATTTCCCACGATTTTAAAAATACATTGAATGGCAACATTGCAAAGACTTTCAATCAATTATTAAAATGCAGAATCAGATTCTGGTTTATGATAGGGACAGATCGATAAGCTACTACAGGCCAAGCTAGGATTGTTAGCTTGCAAAACGCCAGGAAAAGCAGTACAGATAAATGCTCTTGTCCTGTAGTACCTGATGTTAAATTCAGTAATGCAAGATGTATATAAGGTAACTGACTATCATGGGGTAAGAGCATACATACAACCTGCTACATGAGTAATGGCAAATCACTACCTCAGATTTATGCAATTGTCTGATTACTGTACATTTGAAATTAAAGTGTAGCAGAGCGGGCTATCGCTTTTTTAAGTATCATTGTCAATAAAACAATATCATTCTATATCCCAGTGAAGGATCTGCTTACTCTAACTTTCTCAGGAAAAAAAATGTATTGTTATGGACTTAGGTCACGGACATTTGAAATGCTTTAATCTCTTCTATTTTCTCCCTTTGTCGCATTATAGGTTTTGTGTGGCTTGTATTTTTGTGCCAATAGTCTTGAGTTTCTTAAAGGAGCTCACACAACATGACAGCACATATAATAGAGCATTTGGTCCAGTAGGGTCCAGAAATGTTCTTCTATACCTGCCATTGTGGAAGGCAAGCTGACTAGATGACTTCAAAAGCAGCACTGTGCTTTGTTGTAATTAATACACTGCTTATCTGAGAACAAACTGGAATCTACGAAAAGAAAAATTTCATTTTGGATACCATGCAAATAGCAGCCATCTCTTCTTTCTCAGACAAACTCCAGTATGATTGCCAACAAAGAGCAGGTGTTTGCCAACAGCTATCACACTGAAGTATTTGAGATACTGTATGGCAACTTTTCCTTTAGTTGGAGTGGAAAGTTGTAACTTCATGATATTTATTAGTAAATGAAGCCATTTGCTTTATTTGTTCATAAACTGTGCTATTGTGTAGCTGATTAGTCAACTTGAATGGTTTCACCGAAACAAACAAAAAAACTTCACCAAAAAAGCTATTATTTTCCAAGTGTCACATACTGTGCTAAAATCCCTTTTCCTGAAGATCTGCATTTGGAGATGCATTTGAAGCACACTCTGCTGACTAAGATCTTTTCTGCTGCTTAACCTCCTTTAAAATAGAGATCCATATTGGCAGCAGTCATTGAAAGAAAAGCCAAATACAAGATGTGTTAGGGCATCACGGACAGCAATGTAAAGACCTGTCTTCTTTAAAATGACTTAAATAAAAAAATTAATTAAAAACTGGCATGATTTCTTCATAAAAAATTTAAAACTACATTGAATCTTCTAACGCTATATAAACTGCAAGCACTGCAAGCCAGCAAAAGTTGGATTTATACATAGACATGTGTCTTTCCTTCCACCTGCCAAACCCAGACAAATTCATTAAGAAACTCTTCTTCTTTCTCTCACCTCATAGGAGCCTTTTTAATGAACCTACTAATAATTTTTCAAGTGAATATTTGTCTCAAAGGTACTGACATAAGTGCAACACTCAAAGCAGCTCACTTGCCAAGTTTCACACAAGCTACTGATTTGCTGAATTTTGAAGAAGCAAAGAACTGCAGTATGTTTTCTGATACAGCACATTTCCAAATTCTATCCGCGTAAACAAAGACGCACGCTGCATTTCACTTATAGCATCTTAATCTTGTCTTACCTGAAGTGAGTTTAAAGTGTTTTGGAATACCATATAGCACAAAAGCTCCTAAACAAATTTAATTTTAAAAGCATTCTGAGAAGATACAGACTATGCATTATTACAAGGATTCACAATTCTGGATATGAACTGCTGTAGATCACTTTTTATATAAGGAGGAAATCAAGTAAGGATGACAAAGTTTTGTGAGCTAATACAGTACCTATTCCACGCATTTCTGAAGTACAAAGCACATCTTACCTCTGTGATACTTTCGTGTTACTGATCTTTGGAGTTGTTGGTTTGTCAGGACACAACGCCTGCCTTTTAGCTTCATCTTCATACAACTCTGCCAAGGCCAACTGTAGGAAACAGAACTCTCTTTAGAAGTCTGTAACTCCAGAACTACATATGGAACGGAAATAAGACAAAAACTAATGCAAAAAGTGTGCATCCCCAGAAAGTCAGAAACATCAACATGAGAAACCCCAACTACTTCTCTAAATTCAACCTCCATTCTGGTTTATTAGAAAAAACACATGATGCTTAGTACCATTGTGACTTGGAACTTGCACTCTGCTGTCATTTGGGTCATGCTGCTACACTAGCTACATTCAGCCTGTATTACATTCAGAATCACAAGACTATACACACATGTATATATTCAGCATCATTTCATTAATATTAACAAACTGAAATAAAGTTGACAGGTTGCTCTCTGATAAGACTGGGAAGCAAATAAATTCTACAGGCATTTTACATAGAAATAGAAAAAATGTAATTCAAATAAGCCTGTATTGGAATTAAGAACCAATTCAGCCTTGCTGGCTTGAAAAGACATCATTGCAAATACTTAAAAAAAAAAAAAAAGTTTTTTCCAAAGGTTCTCCAAATGCTGATATATCACTGGCAAGTTCATCTTGTGCAAGGGACATCTAACATGTCATTTTTAGCAATCTTTCTTTTGTCCTGAATAATACTCTATTGTTTGTCAAATCATCCTTAATTTTGTTCCCAAACTATTTTGTTCACACTTTGCAAGTGATACTAAGATTTTATCACACACACCAGAACAGGTACTAGGCTACAATTTCATTACAGTTTTATGTTGAAGGAATACACATTAAACCAAAATGAAACATCCTCTGCCCCTCAAAACACACTGCTATGAACACAGGAGATTAATCCCATATTATTGTGAGGCGTTTCTGCAGGGGAAAATATGAGCTGAGGAATTATACCTATTAAGAAACTTAAATTGAGTAACAAGTTTTTATTGAGTAACAGCTCAATAAAACCACCGAAGAACCTCCACCCTATTTGAAGATGCAAGCAAACATCTTTTATATATGTGAAGCTGATAGGGTAAGTCATAGACAACAAGTCAATGAGTAGACACTAAAAGGAATAGGCAAAGTCCTATCCTGTACCATCCCTAATCCAAAGACCAAGGATGCCGAGGGAGCATAAAAGGGCATGGTCAGGCTTCTGTGCTTTCCTTAGACCGCACCTTCTATGGTGTCACGTACAGAACTGGATGGATGAATGGTCAGCTACTGTGACCCAGGATGGTACTTCTTTGGTTTCTAACATTTTATCAATAATTATCTACCCAAATTGCTTGTCTGCTTCAGTCGACCAACTAAAGACCTTATGAACCAAAAGTGCTAACACCGACTTTATTACTGTTACGTATTGCAAAGTTAATCTCAACAACAAGAACCTATGAAAATTCCAAATAGTAACCAAGAAAAAAAGAAAACTATATCCATCTTTCTCTGTTAGTTACGTACAATTAAACAAAATAGGGGCAGTTTCAGTTACCAGAAGGTTCACCTGTTTTCCAAACAATTTGTTAAAATATATTGAACCTTCATACAGTTTCAAAGTCACACACACCAAAGGAATACTGCTACAAAGTGTTCACAATTATACATTTAAGTATCAATCAGAGTTACATTTGTGATCACACTCTCTCAAAACCTTCCTCCTGTAAAACTGGGGAAAGATCTTGAAAGATCTTGCCCTTAGCCTTACAGCCTTACACCCCACTTAGCAGCACCACCCTTTTCAGGCGGGGAGAAGACACTCCTACCAAATAATCGGGAATTACAACGGGCGCCAAAAATAACTTCAAGCACAGTTAAAGCCCAGCTACTGAAGTGTCGGGAGAGCCCTTCCAGTTCCCTGGAGAGCTGACCACCACACGCTCCGGCCACCCACCGCTCCCTACAGCCTTCTTCTGAGGCGCCCTTCCCTTCCCAGCCTCAAAAAGGGATGAAAAGAGGGAAAAAAGAAAAAACCCAGAAAGAAAAGAAGACGACAGCCCTTGCTCAGAGGCCGAGTCCCGCCTGGCTACCGGCGGGGAGCAGCCCCAATTGGGAAGGAGAGGGGCGGGGGAACGGCTCCCCTGCGGTGCTGCCTGAGGGAAGGCCGGAGCGCCCCTGAGGGGACCCGGCACTCCGCCCCGCTCGGCCCGGCCCGGCCCGGCCCCGCCCCGCGGA
>VXAK01008200.1:88483-174912 GCA_013399435.1 Arenaria interpres
GTCCTCAGCCTGCCTCGCCCGGGAAGGATACTGTGTGTGCAGGGGCCCGGCTGGCACACAGAGGAGGAGGAGGGAGGCCCGCGACCTCCTCACCACACCTGGTGATGGAGGAAGGCTTTTGTCCACTGACAGGCCCGGGCTGGCCTGGGCCTTGGTGGAGACCGGCAGCCTGTGCTCCAGGTGGCTAAAACCAGACAGGGTTGATCACGGCAACGCTTAATCAAACTTGGAGGAGAAAGGGCTATCGGCCTGGCAGATGGTGACTCCGTGTGCTCAAAGCGGTGGCTTATGGGTGCCAAAATACCAGGCAGATTTAAAAAGTGTGAGATTTTGGTTTCTTCCTCACTCTTACTCTTGAGGATTAAAATTTTTTTCTATATGTGGAAGTTGAGTTTGTCGCTTTAATCTTACAGGTTGAGATACTCTGAAACTTTGAAAAAATGCTATTTTGTAATAATTTTGTAGCCAAGTATCGAACTTGACAATGTTGTCTGTCAGAAACTAAAACTAGAAACTTAGAAGTAAAAATGTATTTAAAGATCTCTGCTGCCCTGTAATGTGGTGGGTTGACCCTGGCCAGCAGCTAAGTGCCCACCAGTTGCTCGCACACTCTGTGCCAGTGGAATGGGGGAGAGACTGAGAAGAGCAAAAGCCAAAAACTCATGAATCAAGATAAAGACAGTTTAATAGATGAGGCAAAGCTGCACATGCAAGCAAAGAAGAATAAGAAATTTATTCACTACTTTCCATCAGCAGGCAGGTGTTTAGCTGCTTCCTGGAAAGCAGGGCTTTGTCACACAAAACAGTTATGTGGGGAAACACACCATAACCATGAGCATCCCACCTTCCTCCTCCTTTCCTTGAGCTTTAATTGCTGGTCATCATGCTGTGTGGTACGGGATATGCCTTTGGTCAGTTGGGGTCAGCTGTCCCAGCCGTGTCCCCTCCCAGCTTCTTACCCCCAGCCTACTCGCTGGCTGGGCAGAGTGGGAAATTGAAAACCTGGATGCTGTGCCAGCCCTGCTCAGCGATAGCCAAATCCCTGGTGTGTTATCAACTCTGGTTTAGTTACAAATCAAAACCACAGCATTTATGGACTGCTATGAAGAAAATTAACTCCATCCTAGCCAGACCCAATATCGTGAACTATTGAAATTTTGGTTGAACATTTTATGTGCTAATCTGCAGTGAAATGAAACAATGAGTGCTAGAGGTAAGACCTGGAACAACCCTAAATGTAACTAATGAAGAGCAGGTAATGTTTAAAAGTGGATGTTTTCAGTTTCCCAAGAACAAATGTAAAACAAAGAAAAATTAAGTAGTGAAAGAAATCCTTAAAGTAAATTCTCAGCAGACACTGGTATTTGCCATTTGGATTATAAGGCAAGACATCGCGACAACCAGGCCAACTGCAAGCACTGTGTTATTTGATATCAAACAAGGGATTTTATGTACAACAGGAAAGAAGTATTGATAATAGTTGAAATAGAAATCAATAGATCAGTTTCCAATTCCATAGTTCATCAAGAAATGGATCCTTAGTATCTGCACACGAATAAATTGCATTTATAATAATACATTTCACATAGCTCCCATATTCTTATAGATGTTGATCATCTATGCTTGTAAAGAACTCTTACTCTTTGCTTTATTTAAGAAAAAAAAAACAACCCTGAATAGAAATAAGATTCCCCTTCAGTTGGCTCCTGTACTAAAAGCCCTCATGTCAAGACTATATTGAGAATAAAAATGTAGTAACATGTTGTTTCTTTCAGCCTTCCTTGGATTGATACGTGCTGCACAGCTGTTGCCTAAGTGAAAATGTCCTGTGGTGATAAGAGACTGAATTAGCAGAGAGGATGTCGAAGCTGGAATCGCTTTAAAAGCCAAATAATTTTATTAGGAAATCAGGATTTTTTTATAATTACGTACCCCATGTTTTGACAAGCATATCTTCCCTAAACATTGGCATTATTCCTGTCTGTCTTTCTCTGTGATTGCCTCCTCTTTGGTTGAGGCTGCCAATGATGTTTTTAAGAGATCACCTGCATACAGATTAGGAAATAATTTTTTTTTCTCAGTGAAATTTATGTAGTCACAGACATTTGGAAATTTAAATCTGTCTATCCTAAGCAGTCATTTTAATTTGCATAACATTATTATTGTGACCAATGTTTTCTTGCACAGCTATAGAATTAAAACCGTTAATTACTACCTGGCAGCTCTAGTTCCTTAATTAAAATCGGTCCTGTATTTTTTCTTTATGTCTGAAATAGTCTTCAATTATCCTAGGTATTTTCTTCCTAGAGATTAGAACTAGCAGCATTTGCCACCTTCTCTTTGGGAGTAACTCAGGTAACGGGCAAGTAGTCTTTTGTTTTCAAAATCTCACTGCAGTCGGTGCTCTCCAGAAGTAGATATAATTAAAATGCAAGTAAAAATTATGTCTGTCCTGGGCCAGGATTGAATTCACAGCAGCTCTGGACTAGGAGGGCTAGCAGTGGGAGGGAAAGCTAAGGGTAGATATTGCCGTGATGTGCACACTTTGTCATTACTCTGAGAAGGCACAATATCGTTGCTGAACGCCTGAGAGGCGTCTGATGTAGAGATCTGGTAACTGGGACAGCTGGAAGAGATTTTTCAGAGTTCATGAGAGCTTTAGGCGTGAGGTTTTTGCTGAAATCTCAGGATATCAGTAGCTCTGGAGAACATTCCACCGTCTGATACTGTATTCTTGCTAGAACTGCTTTGGACATTCGCTGTGCCTCTCCAGCCTTTAGATTTTGAATGCCTCATTTATAGTTGACTTAGCTCCAAACAGCATTTCTGTGGTAAATTTCCAGGCTTCAAATATAGTAGATTATTTTTTTTTTCTAAGAAAACAAAACTAAGAAAACAAAAGAGTTGAGAGAATGAAGGTACATAAGATAAAAACGTTAAAGGCACTTCTGAAGTCACAGTGAAGTATGAAATCTTCCTGATTAGAGAACTTGTATCTTTCTTACTCAAGCGCCAGGTAAGTGAGTGCTCATATAACATTGTAATTTAAATACATTTGCTTGTTTTCCACCAAAAAACATATTCTCCTGCAAGACTGGTTTTGTGAGTAGTGGTCAGCAGCTAATTCCCTGGTTGTATTGCTTCTCCAGGAGTTGCAGTCCCATGGAGCTTGTGGTGGAAAAGGAAGCGTGCAATAGGGAGGAGGACCTCTGTGCTTTGTGGTTGTGGAGTGATGAACTGTGTTAGAGGGAAATTTCCCATAGAAAATAACATAGGAAAAAAGAACAGGTTTGGGGCGAACACAATGGGTTGTCATGGCCCGTGGTCACAATGTACCAGCTGGTTTGCAACTGATAACATTGTATGATAAATCAAAGGAAATTTCATAGGGGCTGAGAGATTCACATTTGGATTTTTTTTAAAAAATCACCACCAAAACAAACAGGACCTAGTGCATTAAAAATGTATCAGTATTACTAATTTCTAAAGCTTTACTCTTCTCAAGCTCAATGTGTTAAAATACTTTAATAGACTTTTTGTTATTGTTGAGGTCTAGTGTTCTGCCATTTCATCATCACTTCAACCTAGAATTTCTTTGTCTTAACTTTGCAACTTGCATTGAATTTTGTTACAGATATTATATCACAGTAATTGCAAAGCAGCAACAGTACCTTTGTTTTCCCACTGCTGTTTGGTTGTTTCCAAATGTTCTATCACTGGCCACGTATTTTTTTGCTGTTTATATTTTCCTAGGATAATGAAAAGATTTAATAATGTGTCATTCACTTAGGGGATCTACAAGGGACCCATGTTTGCCTTTCATTTGGTAAGAATTGCAGAGGTGCAAAGTTTTCTGACAAAACAGAAACAGTAGAATAAAGTGAAACAAAGAAGAAAGAAGAGAGAACTGAGAAAAAAAGAAAACCCCCAAAACTGTGACTCCAGCTGTAGCACACGAGTGCTGGACAAAATGAGATGAGCCACTTCAGTGCCTTTTATAGGAAGATACAGGTCATTTGGACCCCTGGCAACCTTAACTTTGTGGCTGACATTATGTGACCAACGGGTTCAAGGACACACAGGAAGGAACACGGGGATTTAACCATTTCAGGCAAATCTTCCACAGACAGTACATATGAAATAAAAAACAAAATAGATATTTCCTTATATTTTTAAAGGTATTTTTTTCAATAAAGGCTTTCTATTTTTTCTGCAGATGCTCTGAAACTCATGATGGTTAGTTTAATCCTGCCAGTGCTAATGGATGTTTACTTCGTTTTGGTGCTCTAGTAGCCACCTTCTTACCTCCCTTAGGGCAATTAGTGGGGACAGAGGCAAAGTACAGAGAAAGATGGAGATTTCAGAAGTTTGACAATCAGTCTGCAGTGCAGCAGGTGCCGCAAAACAGACTTAAGAGATTGCAGTAGGAGAAGCGGTGATGGTGTGTTCACACGGATGTGGGAGTGAGCCTGCAGGCAGCGAGTCTGTAGCAGACCTCCTGCAGTTTCTGCCGATGGGGATGCTGCAATAGTAAAAATATTAGAGAAACTGTTCCACAGAACTAAGGAAGCCAAATTCCCACAAACCTATACCCTGTATTCCCTATATCTCCCTTTTTACCTCCTCCCATTAGATCCCTCTCCAGTCCATCAGTGAAAATATCTCAGTTCCCAAATGAAAATACCAACTTCTTCCCTTCTCCCATCCTCCCTCAGGCCCTTTCAGTACCTCCAGCCCCTTCTGTAAGTACCATTAGCTTTTTTGCATCCCAAGTGACCTTGCACTCCAATGTCCCATAACCCCTGTTGTGTCTCTTAGCTACCTATTTTGACCCATGATTTGGACCAGGGACATCATCTGCTGCGGCTTTTCCAAGAGCTGCATTTATCCTGCATGGTTGGCTGGCTGCTTCCCAGAATCACAGAATCACAGCATGATATGGGTTTGGAAGGGACCTCTGAAGATCATTTACCAACCCCCCTGCCAGCGCAGGTCCACCTAGAGCAGGTTGCAGAGGAACATGTCCGGGTGGGTTTTGAATGTCTCCAGAGATGGAGACTCCATCACCTCCCTGGGCAGCCTGTTCCAGTGCTCCGCCACCCTCAAAATAAAGAAGTTCCTCCTCATGTTTAGACAGAACTTCTTATGTGCAAGTTTGTAACCGTTGCCTCATCCTGTCACTGGGCACCACTGAAAGAAGACGGTCCCCATCCTCTTGACACCCACCCTTTAAGTATTTATAGATGTTGATCAGATCCCCCCTCAACCTTCTCTTCTCCAGACTAAAAAGACCCAAGTTCCTCAGCCTTTCCTTGTAAGAGAGATGTTCTAGGCCGCTAATCATCTTTGTAGCTCTTTGCTGTATTCTCTCCAGCAGTTCCCTGTCCTTCTGGAACTGGGGAGCCCAATGGAAGAGTGAACAGACTTTGTTATCCCTACATTTCCCTCTCATGATAGATGAATGAATTTTCTCTGCCTCACTTGGGCATCTCTGCTAAATTTGGACATCTAGCAAAAAGAAAGTAGAATTCAACTTCAGTTTAATAAAATACCTTGATACATTGTATCAGCTAATGACTGAAGTGGGCTGGATCTGATGACCTTTGAAATGTCTGCCAGTCTTGACTTTCTGTATTCCTGATGTTTTTAACAGCAGTACAGTCTCATGACTCTCCTCTGGTAGTCCCTTCAGGAAAAAAACATGTAACTATTGGTAATTTAAGCTGGTGCCATCAGTCCCACGTGAACCTTGGCTTGCATTTGCACTTAATGCTGGCTGTCAGCGTGGTAGAGCACCTATTGCAATCAAGGCAGAGACCTCAGAAGGGTTGTTGATGCCTCCTTCAGCCTGGGATGGATGCTCTCTCGTGGTACCTACTGATTGCACTTTGGGGGAGCTGAGGTGCCTCAGTCTCGGCACGACAGGTACTGTACTGTTGCAAGAATAGCAAGGGGGATTTTCTGGGACAAACCGTGGCAGTCACATCTGGTCAGACCCACTCAGATGATCGGGGACGTACTCTTGGATGTGACTGTGTGAGGTGAGGTGCATCTCCTCCTTTAAAATGCTGGGACTATTCACAGTCACAATGGGTGAAATTAAGTGTCTACAACCCTTTTCAGGATGATTCACTGTGCTGATCAATCCAGTTTTGTTTCAGTTGCAAAAACATGATGAACTAGATTACATATGAAAAAAATTATGCAAACCAGGAAGTCAGCTCTCCAGATTTGGAGAGTCAACTCTCTCTACTGCTTTCACAGCAAGGTTTGCCTTAATCGGGGTTTAAGAGATTTGGATAAGCCCCTTATTCTATTTTCCATACCACAGATACCATCAACACAAGTTGTTCTGTATGGTCTCAAAAAAAGTTTAGGAAACAATAAACTCTCTTTCTAATGCCCCCCCCCCAAGTATTTTTAGAGCTCAAATAAAATGCAAAGGGAAAACTTTCGGACAGTGTTACAAAGGAAAAGGGTGGAAGGTACCAGTAGGTGGTGCTGATACAACAGTAAGCAGGGTCTGCAGACTGGACTTTAGAGCCAACAGTTCAAAATTTTTCCTCCCATTGCTACAGCACTTTTTAATTTTAAATATTATCATCTTATTGCTGGGGGGGGGGGGCTAAGAGCTGTGGCTATGTACCAAGGTGACTACTAAGCACTAAGTTCTATATACATAGAGAACAAAAAGACAATATATAGCGATATTTTATTCCTCCACTGGTTCAGGCAAGCAGGTTAACAACATACTATGTAGCAGTCATGGGAATTCTCAGAAGTTTTGACGAAATGCTACCAATGAATTAAAGGTCAAGTTGAGGCGGTTTCTTTACCTTCAATGCAGTTCACACCTACGGGAATACCTCTATATCACTGCAAACACACAGAGACGTGCTTGAAACTTGCAGTTGAATTGTACATCAGGCACTTGAAAAAGAATTCATAGAGAAATAGTCTCTGCATAGAATAGCATCCCTACCACTTCGAATTGTTGTCTGAAATGGAATCATTTACCCTGTAAAGTATTCAAGGAAAAACATAAAAAAAAAAAATGTTTCCCACAAAGTGCTCTTAATATAAGTGTCTCATGGTTACCCAGTTGTGGAAAGCATCCGTTGCCCTTGAGTCTTTTTTTCCCTCCTCTCTGTCAGTGCACAGCTCTACTGTTAGTTAAAGTTAAATGTTTGATAGGGAAAAACAGTTGAAGTACGGGCAAGACATCATAAGGAATTTAATCCCAGGAAATACCGATTTGTTATTTAGTTTGCTAGTGGTGATTGCAATTAATGGATTTGTGAAATTTCTGTCTCTTATAGGTAGAATTATACACAGTTCTCATGCTTACTTTCACATTATTTGCCCTGACTTAGAAAATTTAGTTCCCAGTTCTTCTGGAAAGAACTTAAATTTTGTCTTTGTTTTTTTTTTTTCTCAAAGATTCTAGTTGTGGAGTAATGCTCAGAAAGACACATCTAGAAAAACATAACATATTTCAACTGTGTTCTGGACCCCAAGGGATGCTTATTCTTTTTGGTCTTTGTTCCTTTTATCATTTTATTACTTCTTCCTTCTTGGAACACAGTTTGACCTGATCTTTTTTTTTCTGTTGGAGAATGAAATTAGAGTGTAGCAGGGAACGTGGCCAATACTTCATCCCCATCCACTTAGGCTTTTGACCTGTAACTCAGCACAAGCTCTAGAAAGTCATCTACAGGCATCCTGTCCAGGCAACCTTTCCTTTCATTTCTACGTTTTGCATTTCTCATCTTTGGCAGTTCTTTAATCTTCCCTCGTTATTGAAACAGTAAATGGAAGCAATGAGGAGGGAAAGAAGAATTAAAGGAGGTGAATAACAAGAGGCAGCTGTTGGTTGCTACTCAGCAGCCACAACAGTATCTTCTAAGCTTTTACAGACAAATGATAGAAATCTGGATCTACAAATCACCCTCCCATTAATCTGCATTAGGAGGGACAGCCCACGGTGGAGCTGTAGAACCTGCCACACCTTGCAAGCTGAGCGATGATGAGCCCCACCTGTGCTATTGCAGTGTATGTGAACTTTGGAAGAAGACATCACCTGAATAATGTCTATAAAGAAAGAATCCTGGAAAAAGAGACATCTCTGGTGAGTCTTTGAAGTGCTCTATACTAAGCAAAAGCACAGGAATGCCAACAAAGGTCACTTGGTAGGGCATAAGTTGGTAGATGGATCCTTGCAGTTTTCTGCAAACTAGGGCAGCCGGGAGTTAAATGCAACTTGTGTTTGAAGTAAAATGGTTCTCTTCCACTCATTTCCTTTGTTAATAACAGTTTTGGCCCTTGCTCAAATCAGGATGAAAAATTAAAATCTTGAAAAATATTCATGAGCAAAATTAAATAGGTCATTTATTTTTAATGATGTCTTGGTTAGTTTAGATAGCTTGAAGTAGCTTGAATTTGAAAATAAGTGACTTAGGAGAGCTGGAATCTCCTAATTAATAATGATGTTAATAGGTGTTTTGACAGGTACAAAATGTGGTGGTTTTTCCCCAAACTATTTTCAGGAGCAAATATTTGTTGAAACCAAAGCCCTTTCCTCAATAACATGTCAGTGCTGACAATCTGTCATTTTGCAGTCGGAAAAATCACTTAAGTGAGAAATTTCTGCCCAGCTGTATTTAGAACATAAATACAGCTCTGCAACCCTGCCTCATTGTTCTTCTTTACAGATGACTGTGAAAATACTCTTGAGGTTCTCCAAATTCTCCTAGTCGTCTAATAACCCACTTCTGAGAAAAGGCACTGTCTTTTTATGTACCCTGGTGATGTGTGAAGCTGGACAACTTCTCATTCACTACTAATCAGTGAAGAGCTGCTGGCTGCAGGGCTTACATTATTAAAAGAATTGCTGAAGGGTCAACTCATGCTTTTGTATTGATTTGCCATTTAGGAGCTACAAGCTGTTCGTGGGTCAGCCTGCCTCAAAAAACAGGTTGTTGGGAGTTTCCTCCAGTGTGTTTGTGCAAACATCAGTTCCTCTTTCTGACTTGTTTTGCGTTTAAATAAAAAGCACTTTAAAGAAAGGAGTCTTGAACATTCATTTTCCAGTGTGCTGTGTAATGCTACGCAACAAGACTCTAGTACAGGCCAAACCTTCCTGGGATGGATATTTGGAGTCAGTGCCACTATGCTGGAGCCAAGCTCCCTGGAAAGACTCTTAGAATCATAGAATGGTCCAGGCCGGACGGGACCTCCAAAGGTCCTCTGGTCCTCTTCCTCCTGGAATATTTTGCATAGTCCAAATCTCACGTGCGGTTGCACAAGTACTCAGTGGCTACAGGATATTTTTGGCCTTGTTTGAAATTACTTAATATTACATGGTATCATCTTCTTATTCTATTGGATCTCCACTCAATTTGCTGTCAAAACTTTGCAAGTTTGGACACTATTAGAAACTGTTGATTTGTTAAAGGAGGCTTTTATGTATCTCTACCCTTGTGAGCGTGGAATTGCATTCACTATATTCCTGGCTTCACCAAGTAGCTGGCATTGGCCCAGGAATGAAAGATAGCAAGATTGGCAAGCCCCAGCACCTTCAGAGACACTGACATTGGTCTAGCAGAGGCAGAGCAAATGCTGTGGGTGCGCTCTATCAGGCAGTACCGCTTCCAGGAGAGGAACAATAACAAGATAGAGATCTTTGATCAACAGAGAGATTTCTTTTGTAGTGACACCACTGGCACAGCATGTCTGTGAAGCAATCAGATGCTGCATTTGTATTGGAAACAAATGAACTGATTTTTATTGTGAAAGGAAAGAAAAGGGAAAAACATGCTGAATTACCCAACAGAATATTGCTGTGTTAAGTAATTCAAAATTAGCACATTTTTGGCCATTGAGGGACCTTTCCGCGTTTCTCTTATCAGTAATGACATTAAGCTCAATTTTCTTGTCTGAATATCCCCTGAATTTTCAAAACTCCTCTATTTCTGTCCAAATGTGAGTGGAATATTGGATTGCACAGTTAATCTTCTGGATAGTTTCACTCATCAGTAGCTGCTTTCGCTGCTAACCAAAGAGGCCACTATGTGGAATTCAGATTGGAGTGTAGAGGCTTGATTGGGTGAAAAGTGTGTGCCGGTTTTAGGCAAAGAATGGAGTATAGAATGCGGGATTGCAATCCGTGACTTGATGAGTTCCTGCTCATCAACTGCATGGTTATAACTGTTCATATGTGTTCTTGGTGTGTGACAAAAATAAAGTATCATGACTTAGATTACATATCTTCAAGTGAATATTGTAACCTTACGAAAAGTTCAAGTAAGTTGTGGGGTTTGATTTAGGTTACCACACCTTTGAAGTGGTTAAAAATAAGTGTTGAAAGAGGCATAATGTACCAGGAACAGTTCAGTCATCAAAGTAATTATGCTGGTAGCACAGTCCAAAACTTTTTCACATATAGACAAACTTTGAGAGCCTTCGGGCTGTAATGTGATCTGTACAGGTTAACTATTCCGACATGGTTAATTATTGTACCTTTTGTTATGGCTGAAGGGGAAGTTTGTGAGAAATTGACAATCAGAGACTGAACAGGGCAAAATTCAAAATCTGAGCGCTGTGAATGTTGGAAAGTTGAGATTTACAAGCAAACTTTCTTTGTTTGTATTTTAAGTTACCAAAGTTATCAGTCACTCCAGTGTTTAATGTGCTTACCACCCCATCTCTGAGCAAAGTCAACATGTCCGTCCTCCCAGCAATAGAAATTAACTTTATGACAGAGAGGCTGATTTTTTCAAGGTCACTTAAGTGGCTACAGACACAGAAAAATGTCAAATGGTGTGTCTAAATAGTGTCTAAAGACTTTGAAAAATCTGGTCATAAGTGGTTTGTTTAGGGTTACAGTGCAAACCTGTCATGGAGACTTGAACTAAGGTTTTAGTTATGTCTCTCTGAAAAAGTTCAGTTCCAGAAGAATATGTTAATGTTTACCAATTTTTACAATTAATTTATTTCCATCAGTATTTGACATAGTATAGATTCTCTTTTGTTTTGCATTTAACTTTGCTAAAATTGAAGATGAAACGGTTTTCTTCCTGTTGTAACAAACTACCTCATCCTGGAAACTTAATTTTAACACAGCATTTCTAACTTTGTGCATTTTCTGAGGATACATTTAATTCATTTGTTCTTTGACTTTGAGAGGCTATGGCATAAGGTCAGTACCAAGAAGTGGTCAGAATTTTAAATATAGACTAGAGACTGGGTCCCTGCTGACATTTGAAAAATCTGAGCTCTTCCATTAACTATATGCAGTACAGGTCAGTTAAAAATTAAGGCAGGATGGAAGTAAATTACTTCCTTCTTCATGGTTTAAGAAAAGGAAAATGAATCTGAAATTGGAGGGTTTTTTAACAAACCAGTCTAATAGGGCTGAATAAATTAAACTGTCAGACTTTAGTCATTACACATCTTCCTGTGTGAAGCATGGAAATTGGAAGCACAGACTGTGCATATTATGTTAATACTATTTACTCTACTTGGTATCCATGACGTATCCTGGTGAGTCTAAGCTACAACAGAATTATGCCTCACAGAAAAGAAAGAGAAATAAGGTTAATGAAACAGCATCTTGGCACTATAGCTAAGTAAAACACATCTCTGACTAGAGTGCTGAACAGTATTTGGTGTATTCATGAGCTGTTCTGCAGATGCAATGGCTCACATTAGCATGTATAACACCGAATCTTCCTGTCAAAGAACCCTTTTTCTGTTCAATGGTGTAACAAGGCATTGATTGTGATTGTTGGATTATAGAGTCTGTCTACTGAGATTCGTGCAAGATGTTAAAATGACACAAAGGGCCATATTCTTCACTAGAATCCAGAAGTGCAACTTTCATAAAATATGTTGTCCCTGAAATATAAGGAAAGACCATACATTTACAACTGACTTTCTGTTTTGTAAAGCTTTAGCATTCCGGAGTATCTTACATATTGTTTAGATTTCATGGTAAACAAACTGAAAGTTTGATGTTTATCTTAAACATCTCTTAAAAAGGTTGGAAGGGACCTTAAAGATTTACAGAAAATCTATTGATTTCCCCCATGGTAACATCTCATTGTGTCATATTTAGTGACAACCTGAAATGTGATTATTTGAGAGTAAGCAACTTCTTTTCAGGGAAAGAGGAGACAAAGCTAGCAAGTGTTTTTGGCTGCTGTACATCACATTGACTTCAACAGAACAAACACCAAAGCACTATTGGATATTGAATTAGGCTTTTATGCTATATAATATAGATCTGATATAATACAGAGCTGATACTGCGGGAGTTAGTGACTATCTCTTGGGCTACGGCTCGCCTCCCATCCCCCATTATGCTGTCATCCACTAGTTTTACTTTGGAGAAGCTTAACACTCTTTATAGTCACTAGAAGACCGATTTAGCTTTAGGTCACTATTACAACACATATGCAAGCTGTGGTATGGATATACAAGTGACAGAATCATGGAATGGTTTGGGTTGGAAGGGACCTTAAAGATCATGGAGTTCCAACCCCCCTGCCATGGGCAGGGACACCTCCCACCAGACCAGGTTGCTCAAAGCCCCATCCAGCCTGGCCTTGAAACCCTCCAGGGATGGGGCAGCCACAGCTTCTCTGGGCAACCTGTTCCAGTGCCTCACCACCCTCACAGGAAAGAATTTCTTCCTAGTATCTCATCTAGATCCATCCTCTTCCAGTTTGGTGTTCATGCTCGGGTCTTAGTGCTATAGTGGCACGTGCAGTTATGTGGTGATTCTTAGGATGAAACAAGAATGACCTTATTACATTTGCATCAGGATCAACTCCAAGGGTCACAACATTGTAAAGGCAAGTGGGGCCATGGCACTGGGAGCCACCAATTCTGCAATGTGCCTGTCAAGTCCAGTTGCAACTTTAGGGAGAATGACATGCTCAAAGGGCTTTTATACTTATTAGCACTAATATACATGCAACTTTCTGTGTAGTGAATGAGTAGATCGCCATTTCTCAGCCCTGCCACCAGAACAGGACATACATCCTAATGGACAAGAGAGGTTGCTCCCCACAGCCAGCCACTAACACTTGTTCCCATCTTCCCAGACCAGTGCCCAGGGCTTCCAGACCACGGCTGTGGCAGAGATGCTCCACAGTATCTCCCAAAAAGGGGCGGCAATGCCTTTTTCTGGTACAGGAAGAATTTTCTTACTCTGAAAATATCAACACTTATAAAGAAAGCTTGTTTTCTGACTCTGAACAAAGTATAGAACTGTTCTGGCAAGAGCAAAATAGTGAAAAAATGTAATTTCAGAAACATTGAACTGTTTTTATTGTGTTGTGTTTTTTTTTTTCTCCAAAATAAGGCACAACAATCTTTTTCCCCTACTTAGGTCCTCAGACGCTTGGGCAGACAAGGCTGTTACCTATGAAATAAGAGAGTCCTTAGCTGGTGTTGCTGACTGTGAGAGTTCCAGGTAGGTCAATGGACCGGCCCAGAGATGTGCAAAAATATAGATGAGGGTAAAAAAATATATATTTAGTAACAGTAAATGTGGTGAATGGGAGATGAGGAGAGGTGGGGAGATACTCTTGTGACTTTAATCAGGCCAATATGTCCCTAGGAGAGTCTCAAAACTCAAGAATTTGATCTGAGAGCAACTGAAGTCGTGCTCATGTCTGCAAATATCATACTTGATGCCAAAGAAATTTCTTAAAGAAGTTATGAAGCTGAGTACGTTAACAATTTTCTTGCCCTTGGTGTGCATCCTGAAGGTTGTATTATGATACAATTTGGAGGCGGATACTTCTGCTGAAAGAAAGTAGAATTTTCTAAATCATTGGTCACAGACACAGAATTACCTAAAGTGAAAGTGGAATGATGGCTTTGTTGCAATGTAATAGACAAGAAATCAATTTAAAAGGGACATAGAACACTATTTTGAGTAAATTCTAAAATATATTTGTTTCAATTAGACAAAAACTCACTAATTAAATTATTTGCATTTAGCTCTGTGGAATGCAGTGAATTAATTTATACATGACACATTAATATTTCTGTTTAAACCAGCATAACCTATTCTTAATTTGCTTTGCTGATCAAAATATACAGCTGTAATAAATTTGGGGATGAGAGGAAACTACCAAGTTCCAGAAGGCTTTTTCACGGCATGTTTTTCCAAGTGAAAATTTGGGCAGAACATCTAGAGAATCTAAAATATGAATTATCTTTATTAACAATAAAGTTAAGTGTGTTACTTCGTTCACTTTAGATTCAGCAACAAATAAGACAAAGTTATGGCTCGATAAATGTAACATAAGGAAAGAAGAAAAAAACCAACTCCAATTAAAAATAATATAGATCCCAGGATACTACATTTGTTAAAAGATATGGAACAATAAAGGAATTTAGGTGACTACCTCATGGAAAATCGGAGGGGGAGAGAGACCTTTAGGGACACCTCAGATACTTTTGCAGCTCTCTGACTTAATGATAAATATGCTTAATATACACTTCATTGATTTTGCCATTTCATTTTACAATTTCATTTGAACGGGTGGTAGGAAGTCCCAAAATTCACTTGATAAGAAACACATTACTGCAGAAGAGAAATATCCAAGAAAGAAATAAGATTATGCAATATATGTCTCACTTAGGAGGTTATACTCTAATTAAAAGAATTAATCCAGGGTAAGTTTACATGAGAAAGGAAGAAATCATGGAAGCTCTGTGTGTTTTTATGCAATGCTAATTTTGTTGGACTTCAGGCTTCTGTCCAGACAACATACGTAGGCTGTAGAATACAAAACAAGGCTGGAAAAGTGCTGTGCATCTGCCTCGTGTTCTGAGGAAGTCACAAATATGGCTCCCACCAGACTTCAACAGACCAATGTAAGTGGTTTAAAGATATGAAGCTCTGAAACTATACAAATACACATGAAGCGTTAAAATAAAATATTTAAATCCAAATAACAAGACCTTTCTATAAACTACAAGTATTCCACTACATAAACAGAACCCCTCAGAGCGACGGGGAACATAAAGGCAACAAGCCTCCCTTGAAGGAAGGCTTTTGCAGAAAGCTGGCATTTGAGTTAAAATTGCTGTTTAATTCAGACTGCACCAATCTGACAAACCTCGCACCACTGCGTAAGACACAGCAACTGCTTACCGAGCAGGGAAAATGTCAAAGAGCCACATGATTTATTTGCCAGGAATATGGGAAAGGCACTCAACACTATGATGGACTTGACCTAAAGCCCTTTAAATTTAACAAGAGAGTTTTACAAGTCCTAAGCAACGACATTTTTAGGAAATCATGAGGAAGATCAAGCCACTTCATCAACCTTTCCTGACTACGCTGGTCCATTGGTGTTTTTCTGCTTATTATTTTTCTCTCTAACCTCCATCTGCTGCTGGTAGTAGCCAAATGCTGATATCCTCATTTGCCTTTCCAGTTGAACAAAATGAGCAGTTTTACAGGCCCATATCCCTCCTCTTACAACAGTACCAACAACAGCATTAAGGGTTCTCCATAAGTGCTAGGCAAAACCCTACATCCACACACGGCTGCAGCCAAAATGATCCACCTGAAGCCATTGCACCCGGCTGTGCTCCAAAGACGACACTTTGGGCAAGAGGCCCTTGGGAAGGGAAAGTATTGTGTTTTTTTCTCTGCATAGGGAGTTTATTTAAAAAAGGGAAGGAGTCAGCACATTGCATAAGGATGTGGGGCTCTTCCTTTGAGAAGGTACCCATGCATTGAAACAAATGGAGGCAGGAGCATTTTTTTCTCCTCATTTAAACATGGTTGGACTCGATGATCTTAAAGGTCCCTTCCAATTTAGACAACTCTATGAGTCTGTGGTTCTATAACAGGTACTGGACTGCATCCCTAAGGCAGCAGGAGCTGAGTGGAGCTGAAGTAAACAGGTGACAGAGGGAAAATCCGAAGAAATGCCAAATCTGGGGGTCTGGCCATGTTGTTGTTGTCTGGGTTACATTGGAGAAAAAGATATATCTGGATGATGCTCAGCGACCGGCATTTTCTAGGTATCAAGAGATGTGGATCTAATTTCTTGCAAACCCTCAGCAGCAGGTTTCCCTAGCTGCCCTTGAAAATACCAGCCACAGGAGACACATGTTATTTTTGGAGAAGGGTGGAAATATCCTACCTACACTATAAATATTATAGCTTTAAAAACAACACAATGAAAGCTTTCAGGTGGTCCAACCGTGTCAGCTACAGCGGTTGGATTGAGGCGGGGGGTGTAGAGTTTGAGGCCCCCTGCAATGTTTTATGTTGATGTAACAGTAAGTGTTGGGCCACGCAGATGCATATGGAGAAGAAATGCCTGCAGTCTCACTTTTCCTTAGGTACATACAATGCATAAATATTTCAGCTCTAAGTGTTCCATTTAGCACTCCTCCCTGTGTTTCCTTTGTGAAATGTGGTAGGCCGGGGAGATTTGTCCAAGCACCAAATGAACCCTGCTGCTGTAAGTGATCTTTCAGATATGTATTCCTTGGATTTGTTTTTTAAGTATTATGATTATTTATTCTACCAGCCAAATTTGTCTTGCTAGGCTGAAGCTAGAGTCAAGGTAGGACTGAACCTTGACAGTTTAGCAATATTTGATTTTATAAACATAAGGATAAGTTTGGTGATTTTTATTACATTAGAAAAATACGATGAAGAGAATGGATAACTTTTTTGCCTCTTCTTCCCATAGATATTTATATTGAGATTCACCAAAGGCAGCAAAGCCTTAAAAGCCCATACAAGAGCCTATTCTACTCTGTTCCAAGAATATGTCATGTGGTTACATGCTGAACAGGGCTGTGTGCGATAGAGCAGACTTAGCTGAGATGAGTGGAGAAAATGTTATCATTAGCTCTGTAGGCAAACAACATTAGGAGACAGAAAACACTTGTGGAGGCCAATATGATTAAATCACCGCTTGCTAGTCACGATCACGTTGCGTGTCATGTCCAAAAATATCAATGCAGTTATTGAAGGTAGGAGTAACAAAGAGTGCAAGTGTCACATCTTTGAGGGGGGAGAAAGTATCAGTCTTATCCCCTCCTTTTTTTCCAGGCTAAGAAAGAAAAAGTTTTGATTAAAGGAAATGATATCATGGGACTTTTCTAAGCAGCATTCAACATACAGAATAGAAAGTTCAACAGCAGAAATGAATCAAACATCAAGTAGATATTGTTAGGAAGTCGAGCTTTTCCAAAAGGTTCCTCATGATTTCCATATTAATTAACCAATAGAAGATGAACCTTCTTCTCTGCCAAATTAGAGCACTTTAACAACAGGCTACAAGGTACTGGGCAGTGACTTGTAATGTGTCACCTTTCCGGGTTCAGTCACACTGTGCAACAGGATCTGCTACCCAACACATCTGGGCTGCATCTGGCTTCCAGCTGGTAAAACCCAATGTAACACTAGGCAGCTCTGCCTGCATTGACCCACACAGGCACCCAGGTTTCTGTGACTCTGAGCATCTGTGCAAGAACCTCCATTTTGCCATGTAGATATACTACGAGTTGTATGTAAACTGGTATCTTATAGAGGCCAAGGGCACTGACCCGCTTGTATCCACAGGGTGTAGTGTTTGGTTCCTCTAGAGCAGACTTTTCCTCGAGAGACCCCATTAAAACAATCCCAAACAGAGCAGGCTGGCAATTAATGTGAGCACCCGGGGCTCTGGTGTCTAAATTCACTTCTATGCCCTCTTTTGTTTAACATTATAGTCCTGATCCTACAGTGCAAAGCAACTCAGTTCCATTATTCCAGTCTGCTACCTTCTTCCAGCTGCAGTGTCCTACTTGGCACGTTGTACGCTGATGTGAGTGTTATTGTGGCTTGAAAGCAATTTTAAAAAGGGACCCATTCCTCACCGCACTGCATGTATTATTTAAAATATTCGTATGTGTTCCCAGGTACTGAATATTATGTAAACAGATGTGTCAAAGACATCAGCCTATGAACAATACCAGCTGTCAGAAAAAAACATATACAGGTTGTATAATGAAATTCGGAGCAACTGAATCAGTTACCAGGCAATGCTTTTAAATGTATCCATTTACTAGTGAGGAGACTTTAAATTCTTTCTACCGCCACGCAATGAAATGAACTGTGCTGGAGCAAATGTAATAGGCACCAGAGATATAATAGGTATTGTAGCCTGTTGCGAAAGGAGATGGTTTCCTTAGCAATAAGAATGATGCCAAAAGACTACCCTTTCACTTCTCTTGCTTTCTTTTCAGTAAATTCTCATGTTTACGGGCTTGCATGAGGAATCAAATACCTACTATCTAGCTTCAATTGATTTGAACAGATGCAAAGGGAATAGATTTCATACTGATTAACCACTAGCAAATTTTATGAGTTCAGACTCCGTTTAAACTTAGGAATACTAATGATTTTAATATTAGTGTGCATTTCCTGATTGATGTTATGGGAAAACATTTGCATTATGTAACTGGCATGGCATTTGAAATGATTTGAGCATTGGCCTGTCACCTTCACTGATTGCAGTTCTCATACTGTTGGGTCACATGAATGCATTTAATGCTTCAACCAAATTCTCAGATTTTGAGCTTGGGGGAGGTAGGCAAGAAAGGATTCAGACTATCTCCCTATCCTAGCAGCTATTAGGAAATCAGTATCTTTCAGGTACTAATTGATTTCTGTATTCTTATGTGGAAGCTCTTTATGGAAAACCATTCAGGATTTCTAAACACCTGATTCTTACAGGACCTGATTCTCATTTACACTGATGCCAAACACTGTTCTGGCAATATGAAAGAACTTTAAATCATATGCATTTTATTCTCAAGATATAAGAAAAACTTACTTGTTACTCCTGAACACAAATGAAGGATGTTCTTCATAGTCATAACATATAAATCTGTAATACAGATTTTTTTTTTTAAATAACTGAGATTTTGTTAGAACATTTACATACAAATTTAGACATTCTGTATTGCTCTCCTTGAGAGAAGTAAACAAAAGCAATCCTCTCCCTGCATGTCCCTCAGCTATAACTTGTTTGATTTAGTTATGAACCTCAGAGCACTATGTTGCAGCATGTGCAGTGCTGTTTTCTTTAATAATGATCATAAAACGTTCTGAGCAAAGCTGAGGTGTGCACAACATACATCCCTACTGTGTTGAAAAGATATTCAAAATTGTATAGATAACAGGTTCTGAAAGAATCTGTACCTTGTGGGATGAGCAGGGCAAGGGACTAAAGAAGATAAAGATAACAGTGCACACTGCATGAAGCAGAAGGAAAGTTGCAGTGAATTGTAATGCCATGAGGGGTCTGCAGTGTTGATGGTCAGGAAGAGTGTTTTGCTTCCACACTGAACTAATACAATGGCAGTCTGATGCATTAAAAGCACAGTGTGTGACTTAGGTATGACTTAAGAGTATATGCAATCCTGCCCAGTGTTTTAACACCTCCACTAAACGCTCACTTCAGTATGAACCAGAAATCCCCATAATTCAATAACCATGAGAAACCCCGATTCTTGTTTTTCTGAAGTGCTTACTATGGCTGAAAATATACTGAATATTTAAAAGATTTACATTATTATGTTCTCATTCCTGCCATAACGTGTGTGCGTGGCTGAAAAGCAGTGCTATAATGCCTTGTTGGGCAATGGATCAGATGGCAAACGTGTAAAATGCATTGGCCCCTGAGCCTTTGCGACACTTGGGAAACAGTCCTGCTTTTGTGGTAAGAAGTATAGATGGGTTTAATTTCAAAATAAGACTTTCCCATGAAAATCTAAGCCACAAAAATCCGAAGGGAAATGATCAGATGGATATTATCTCCAGCAGTTTCCTCTTTTCCTGTGTGCTCTGTCTTCTAAACCAACTTGGAACAGGCTCCAAAATTTGATAAATTCACATGAAATCATCAGTCTTAGAGCCTCTCAGAAGAGCTGGCTTGATACAGGGCACCAGGCTGTTGATATTACGGTGCTGTGTTTGAAAGGGTAAAGCTGACAGCAGCCCAGGCATGTTTCAGGGGTTGTGGGTGTCTCTCACACTACACAGAGGTCATTGAAGTATTTCCAACACAATCTTTTTGCCAAGAGTCTCTGGCTGATAGTTTCTTTTTCCTGAGGATGAACTTCAACTTAGACTTCTCTGGCACAACATTTAAAAATCATAGCCCTTGACCCTTCCACACTGAGTTCACCTTCTTTCTGCAGGCTCTTATTCCATGCATTGAAGACAGCTGTCATTGCCTTTGGGTCACTTCATCAATCAGAGGTTTCCCAGGTTGTGTCCACATGTGGATATATAACCTCCATTACACGAGGGAAAAATGGTTTCATTTTAATGGTTTCATTAGATAGAAGACCAAAGCTTTCTCCAGCTTTTTGCTGTCCATAGGACTTCATTTTCTCTTTAGCCATCTAAAATTACATTGCAAGTCTTTATTTGATCTCTGATGGGGAGTGTCTTGATGCAAGAGAGCACAAACTGTATATGTGCTCTTAGGGATGCTTTTTCTCTCTTTATTTATGGTGTCTTTTTATTTCCTAGTACTCCCACACTATCTATTGTATTGTTGATAGTTGTTGATACTGTGATACATACTTTTCTGAGCCCATTAAATATTAATCAAAGATATTTTTTTTCTGAAGAACACAGACAATTCTATAGCTAGTGATTTTTGATGTTGTAAATCCTATAACACCAGGTTTCCTGCTTTTTCTTTTTGACTTCCCTCTTTATTTTGCTTTTTCTTCCCCCCTGCATTGGGCTTGGCCAAATATTGTGATATCATTGCTATATCTATCAAAAATCATGTGAAAAATGAATCACATGAATAAGACTGTAAAAGGGAAGTCCTAATTTTATATCACCTTTTCTTCTTCCAGATATCCTGCTGTGAATTGTGGGTTATACTGTGTGACCAGAGGGTGTCCTAAAAGCACCTTGGAAGGACCTGTGTGAGCAGTAAGTGAGCACTGAGGTAGGTTCACTCTGTGTGGTATTTTTGCCAGACAGTGTTACAGGAGCCAGGGGGCTATGCCTGATGTGTCACCCCACAGCAGACCCAGACCCTGATGGCCAGTCCCAACCCAGTTCATCCCACAGGAAAGCTCCACATGCAGCTCCACAGACCTTCATGCCTCCTCCTCCTCCTCAATCCTCCAGACTACTGGTCACCTGCTCTGCTCCAGTCAGGTGTTTCTGAGAGGTAACTATGTCTTTTTATCATTCTCTGGTTTTATTTCAGGACTTACTGACTTTAGAGTTATTCTTCTACCTCCAGCTCCAAAGTTGAGTGCCTTCTCCCAGAGGGTGAGAACAGAGGCCACCAGCCGCACCGTTGAGGATGGTGGCTTGGTGGAAGTGCTGTGGCTCTAGTGATCAGGGGAGGATGCAACAGTCTGTGGGGTGGCTACACACAAAACATGGGGCCCAGGCATGCCTTCAAGAGCTTAGCAGCTTTCATAGATTATGGGTAGACTAGTCCCCTTCCAGAAAGGTCCTTGCCGAGGTCTTTGGAGAAGAAGGAAGTTGAGGACAGCTCAACTCATACCGCTGAGGCTGCCGTGGTGGCTGAGAAAGCATAACATTGGTGAAATGTCACAATCCACCTGTGGTGATATATAAAATCCTGTTTCTGCCTTCTCAAACAGTTCACAGCATCATGGGAGAGTGCTTGAAGGCATTGCAGTGGTGATAGTGCTTAGATTAGATAGTGGCATTTCCAGGTTTCCAGATGAAACTTTAAATATCACAGCTGGTAGCATTTCTAGCATCAGTTGCTAAAACTACTGTGAAAAACTGAGTTTTCCCTTCTCCTGTCTGCACTGGGTAAATTGAATTCCCTTCAGCTTGCTACATGCTGAATATTCAAGACCAGACTTCAAAAGCTGTGTTTCTGTCTGAGCAGCACAGTCATTAAAAATCTTCAGACTGATATATGAAGTAGCTTCACCTTTCTGTCCTTGGCCACGATTTTGCTGCCTCCAAATGCTGCAGCTGCATGGTACCACATGAGCTACTTGCCCTCTTTCACCCTTGAAGTAGCTACATGACAATGCTAGAGGTTGTATATCATTAAAATACACTTTGGCATTCTCTCGTGTGTGAACCTATGGATATGCATTATTCAAGAAAAAAAAAGGCTTTCCAAGACCCAGCCAGGTTTGGCTAGCTGCTCGCTGAGCCCTTCTGGAAAGCAGAGGGTACTTGTACCATAACCACAACTCAAAGCAAACATTCTCAGCGACGTTGTCTGATGCACTGCATTTCGCAGGCAAAACTAAATGCAAAACTCTGACTAGCACAAAGTCACGGAGCATTCCTGTCACACAGAGTCTGCAGTTTCTCGGTTGAGAGTGTCTGCGATATCTTTTCCATTGTGTAAACGTTTTTTTTGTATAAACTCTACTTTCACCGCTTTGGCTGTGTTGAAATTCACTGGAAGTGGATACTGCTGCAGTGAAGGCAATGGGAACGCATTTTGGTATCGTGAGGAAGTTCAGTTTCAGGCCACACCAGTCCTTTGCTGAGTGTGATCTGTAATATTGCCTGCGGAGTTATTCCTGCCTGGCAGAAGGACTCCATTAGGATGTGATGCTATTACAAGCTCCTTTTTACCTTCACTGTGATCTCAGAGGGACAGTCCTTCATATTCTCTCAGACTTCCCTAGGAACTAATTTATCTTTGCAGAGCTTGTCCTGCTCTTTGGAAGGCAGAGGCTCTCCTCATTAAAAATCTGCCTAGGAGCTGTTCTGGGGAAAGATATATCCCTCCAGAATGAGATTTTTTTTTAAAAAAAAGTCAGAAGAATATATTTTGTTTTCCTCTCTTTTTTAAAAGCACTTATCCTGGTGATTAATTAATACTATCTAGGAGCACACAGCAGCTTTTATCTGAAGTCTCCTATTCCAGGCTGAGGTAAGTGTTCTAATGAAGGAAGCAGGAACGAAGCACCAAGAAGCTTAATTTGGGACAGATGAAGCTGTGCAGGTCAGAGAAGATGTCACGTGGGGCACAAGCAGTCACTGGAAACAACGAAGAAGCTCCCTTCTGAGCAATTTCCACAAGGGAGAAAAAAATCACAAGCGAAATGCTGAGTGGGATTAGAGCAGTCCTCAGGTCCAGGACCTAAAAGTTCAGAGCCACACACCACTGTAGGCACAAAGCATTTATCTATCGGTAGAGCACAGCTAGCTCTCTGTACGTGAGCTGGGTACTTCATGTAGAACTAGGCATCCTGGAAGTGCCTGCTATTATTTCTTTCCGCATGCAAGAACATCATTCTGACAATGGAACCTAGAAATTGAACCGTAAAGTGTACTTGGTGAAATGCAGAAATGAGCTTTTCCCAAATTATATAAATTGCAAATGGGCATGAAGGGGAGCTGATTTTCTACATGACTTAATATCCAGTTTCAGGAAACTAAAGGAGATGAGGCTTTTGCTGGGCAACAGGATCCTGACAGAAGCTGCTAGTTCACGAACACTGCCGTGAACCTTATGGTTCACATGGCCTTGTTGTCTACAAATCAGGATGTTACAATCTGCTGGGCTTTTTTTTTTTTTTTTTCTTTTTTAAATTCGTGGCAACAGTGATACACCAAGTTAGCTTCTATATCTAACACAATTTCCTGAATCAAAAGAGCGAAAAACTTCTTTCCTCTACTAGGGGTTTGCACAGAGATGAAACATGCCAACAAAGCAGATAAGCAGATGCTTTTATTGAAGTCCCAAGGCTGCAGAAGGATTATCTCTCTACCTGAGTCAAGCACACTGCAGTGAAATAGCAGTTCTTTGTATAAATACTGAAGTGTAAACTAAAGTCTGCTCACCCCTAAGCAGCCTAAGTGCAAAGCTAAATTAGCTCCGTTCCCTGTGGACTGGGGTTCCTTAAGAATTTACTACACTATTAAAGTTGCCTGGACCCATTCCATGGCAATGGTGACAATTGGAACCAAATATCCTGTGTTATACTCTCTTACCTGGTAAAACAGGTGAGGTGCCTGTTGGGAATGGTCCTTGGCTCACAGTATCTCCCAGAGCGAGCCTGGGAACTGTGAGAGAAAGCGCAAATCAGACAATGCCAAAAACATGCCAGAGACCCTTGTAATGTTTAAGAGTATAGATTATTTCAGTTCCTGTGCCTGGTAACACTCCTCAGTGTCATTACTAGGGGAAAGGTCTATGTATGAGTATATTTTTTATGACCTATAAATGTGTGCTTTTAAGAGAGGTTTGGGTTGCACATAACATGTACAATGAAATTCAGATCAGCTTTTTCATTCCTGGGTGTCTATTTAAATGGTTTACTACTGTCTCCCATGCCTAGCTCTTAGGCTAAACTTTTCTGGAAGTGCAAATAGATGTAGGGGCTTTTGTTGGCAGAGAAACTATCACATCGTACAAATGCCATGAAGTTTTTGAGGGGAAGTTTATAGTGCTGATTATTAGATGGATGGGCATACATAATGGGATAGCTTTTTCTTTTTCCTAGCAAAGCCAGCCCTTGGAGCAGTTTCAGATGATTGTGTTTATTTTTTCCACACTGTGTTGGCTTCCATCACTCTGAAAAAAAGTTTGGATGAAGATCTGCTTTAGAAAAGAAGCGAGACTAAGTACAATTAAGAACTAACCTAACTTTTCCTAATAATAGGTGTAGGGAAACAGGGAGAACCTTGAAAAAAGCTGAAGGGGAGCTGTTGTGAATCTTCAAACAAAAAACAGGCTTTATCCATTAGATTCACAGCCTTCCTACAGGAATGTACATATGTTAAAGTAGTCTCAGGAGGGCTGGGATATTACTCCTTGCTAGCAGAAACATCATGCTGTGAATGACAAGTAAAAACATAATTAAAATGGAATATGAAACTACATGGCTCACATAAGGCTGCTGTACATATAATATCAAGCTTTCTCTGGACATGCTGTGAAAGATAGAACTAAAAAAGGCATACATTTATATCTAGGAGTTATTTTAAATGGATCACCTACTTGCGTACATAAATATATTTTCATTTTTTTTTTCTGCACAGAAATTTAAGACAGTTAAGCATACTTGCATTTCCTTGGCTGTGTGAAGTCATGGTTCACTCATTCTCAGTCAGCTTCAACACCATAGACAAAAAAAGCCCTGTTTGTTTTTAAGTCACTACTGAGGGCATTAAGCTATGCCGGTACATTGCAAAGACAGATTGATGTTATCTTTGCCGTTATCCAGAACATGACATGGAGAAGAAAAAAGTTTCTATATGCAGCACGTGTTGGTGTTTATATCCTGACATCACTCAAATCCATGACAAAATTACCATTAATTTCATTAGGGCCATTACACCAACCAGGAGCTGGTTTGGAACCAGTTACAAGAACACAACTGAAATGATTAAATCTGCTTTGATTCACCTCAGCTTATCTTACGGTAGAACTTGACAGAGAAGATAATTTTAATTAAAATAAACAGATCCATGTAGCTAGAGGAACTGTATCATTCATCATTCTGAATAGCTACCACTTATGCTGAGCAAGCAGAAGTCCAAATAACATTAGGTGACCATCCTTTTAAAAAACTTGGTTTGAGAAGCCTGTATTGAAATCATACCGATACAGATGCATTCAGATAGGTCCAAATGCTCCAAGACCAACACACAGAGTCAGGTTCCAGTTTGGTAACCAAATAATCACTTTAGTGTGGTGCACACATGTAGCCTACCCATTTTACTCTGATATCAGACAAAAGAGTAGTCCACAGCCCCCTGAGGCCTGTGGTAAACCTTTAGACCATGCATACAAGGACTATGAGGAGAGAAAGTCTTCTGGTAGATGCCTTAAATTCATCAAGTAACAGTCTGCTAGTTGAAAAACCCCTGAGCCAGCTTTTCTGAGCAGTAAGTGGGAACCCCCTGTTCCCTCCACGTTTCCTTGGGTCCAGCAAGGGGCAACTACTGCAGAAGCAGAGTTTTTTGATAGCCACGCATATAGGTACGTGTAATACAGTGATGGCTTTGGCCATAGGGAGTTAACAGACAAGGTCCAAATGCTCAAGTAGAACAAGTCTCGATGGTAAATTGTGAGCATGTGTGTAATTGTGGGCAGGATTGAAGCCAAAGTTAGGAAAAAGGTGTGATTTCAGTGATCTCACTGTGGCTGCATATAGTGTAATGACAAAAGCAATTTAGACCATGGAAGTTAAGGGGTTTTATTGACTAGATAGATCACCTTGTATTGTTCCCATGTGGTCCTGTAAGCATACCATCAACCAGCTAACCCAGCTAGCAGCAATTGTAACTCAGACTGGATTTAATGAGATATATTTAAAGTACATTCAGAACCAGGTTCAACACACAGGACGTTTTTGTTTTCCCCAGGCTTCTGACAAAGCCTGTGACCAGCTGTGAAAGTTAATTGTATGTTATGTTGTAACTGGCTGGGGCTGGCAGAGAACCTTTAGCCTATGGTATATTTTTGTCCCTTGGCAGCAACACAGAAGGAGGGAAGGTTGAATTTCATTTCCCCCTGGTTTGATATATCACTAGTATGGCAATGTGTTGGGACATGTTTTTATGCTGCAGTGAGTTGCAGATGTGCTCTCCAAAATTTTGTCCTTTTGCTTCCATAAAGCAGAATGCAGATTTTTAAGGGTTCATTTTCATACACATTTAGCCCAGGTAAATCCTGCAATAGTGCTTGCCTTGTTTGACACTGCAATAAACACTGAAGAACATTTTCTATATTCTTTTGTATCATCAAAAGGGGCTTGTTTTTCTAATCCAAGACATCACTTGTCTTTTTTTTTGCTTTGGTGATTTCACTTTTAATTCCAGGTAACTTGCCTTTGCACGTCTTATCATCTCTTTATTAATACCACTGTGATACCCATCTACTCCAGTCAAGTTAAGAATGTGCTTGGGCATTCCTTATCTCATGGTGGGTTATGGGTTTGTTTCCTTGTTCCTGCAAGCCCATAGATTGGCGTGTCTTGATAGAATGGGTGGGAATGAACGGTTCAGGTGGAATGGGCACGTTTCAGGTATTCATTTCCTTGTGTTTCAGAGATATCTGGTTTTAGTTTCCCTAATAGATCAATTTGTCATCAAACAACAGAAAAACACAGTCTTCTTTTCCCACTTCCCAACACCCCTAATAGATCAAATTTTCATGAATGCAAGAGAGATGTGTACAAAACAGTCATTACAGCAGTGTGATATGAAAGTTATAAACTAGTTGAATTGAATGCCCTTAAGTGAAGAATTTTAAGATATTTAGCTCTGAGGGTATCCATTGAAAATAAATTTTAACCTGCCCTCTAAAGATCATTAAGATTTCAGCTGAGCAGCTTTACAAAGAGTATGTGCAAAACTATTAAAGGCAAAAAAAAGTCAGCCCCCAAAACCCCCGATCACCTGATTTAAGTCTTTAAAATACCCCAACAGGCTACCTGGTTGCATTTTCAACCTAAGCTGTACAGTCATCAGTTTGATCTAAAGTGGATCCTATCAGACTGACTTGGGGTTTGTCTGCCTGACTTTGGCTCTGTCTGCCTGGTCTCCGCAGACCTGCTTAAGCTTCTCTCTCATGGGGCTGGGCTGAGCTGCTCTGGGCTGCTTTTGGGCTGAGCTCAGGGCTTCCACACAGAAAATGTCACTCCTTGGTCTAATCTGGTTTCCAAAACACATCATTTAGTTAAGGTGGTGCAGCTTTAGGAATAAAAAAATAAAAATTAAAAAAAAAATAGAACAGGGCTATGAGCAGCTTCTGTCTGGAGGTGACAGAAGATTATAGGGTGTGGGGTCTTCTGGTCAAATTGGTCCCTTCAGCATGGAAATAGACACCTTAGGCTGGGATCGTCAGCACTGTGGGCACCCTCCAACCTCTGTGGTCCAAGTCCTGCAGGTAGCTCTACCAAATACCATGTAGAAACCCTTTGTGGCTGCTCAGTGGCCAGGGGATGGTGTCTTTTGGGTATTTCAGAGGAAGAGGTGGGGGTATGAAAAATAAGGGCTTCAAAGTCAGGAGGGAAAGGCTGTGAGGCACACAGGAGCTGTGTTTTCTAGTTTATAAGCACAGCCCTGCTGGATGGGAATTGCCTTGTGTTTCCATGCAGGCGTGGAGCAGAGGTTTGCACTCCAACCACAGGGGGGGAAACTTTACAGGGACACTTACAAATTTATCTTGGTGGGACAAATCTAAAGTTCTCCAAACACAGCCTGCATTTGGGCAGATAAGGAGGCAAACCGGCCAGACCATCTTGAAGTCCTTGTTGCACACCCTGACATCTCCTAAGAGCTCCTACCACCTTTCAGCAGGTGGCACTGGCACTGCATCTGTCCCCAACTGAAGTAGTCCCAAGAAGTAAGGATCCCTCTTGCTATGAGAGCTGCTTGTTAAGCGAATGGTCTGCCACTGATAAGGGGATGTTCTGTGGCAGCTGGCCCCTGGATTGGGAAAGTAATTCATCTTCAGCCGCAGACGAGGTTAATAAAAATCGAGGCTTGTAAGGGTGATAAATTGCTCATTAAAAAGTTACACTGATAGTCTGGTCCTAATAAAACTTTAGCCATTCTTATCCACTGTGATGCTGTTACTTTCCTATAGGACACTGATAAAATGATAAAACTGTTCCTGGGGAAATTATCTTCTCATAGTAGTTCAAACGCAAAACTTCCCCGCAGGTACCTTTCAGTGGTTTTGTATGAGAAATATTTTGTATGAGAAATAATGAGAAATTTTGTATGAGAAATATTTGTATGAGAATTATTGGATTGTGCATTTCCTGTGACTGATTTCACTTTCACCCATTTGCAGTTCCTCGTTCTTCCCAAACACATCCCCAGCTACATCCTGACTTGTACACTAAAGATATTTTCTCCTTGTCTGATTTGTTTTTTCTCCTGTTCTAAAGATTTGTGGTGGAAAATTTTGCAGATTCCTTCCCTCTTTGCGCCTGAGCGCTCTTCACCATCAACTCCGGCTTCTCCTTCCTGGCAATGGCTGCTTCAGTCCATGTTCTTCCTTCCTCAGACCTGTACTGTGGATGTGCAAATTCGTCTTTAGCATAGGTGAAGACACATTTGAAATGGCATTATTTCACTGGAAAGGAATCAAGCATTCTACAGAGCTGCCTGTCTTTGATGTCCACCTAGAAGCTTTGACCAATATCGGACATGCTCCAATTCTCATAGATAAAGTGAGCTTTTGCAGAATCATGTCTGCACTGGCTGTGGACATAACCTCCATCTGGGTTTAACCTGCACATTTAACCGCCTCAGCTTCTTAGTTATGAAGTAGAAATCCAACACTTATCAGGTAGGTTGGGGTAAATTTGTTTAAAATTGTGAGCTAGCATAAAATGTTATGCAATTTATACCGTTATGGAGAATTTAATCTCTAAGGTAGCTTTAGAGACAACTCTGATCTAAGTGGAAAACTGAAAATAAAGAAGTACGTTGGGTGTTTCTCCTGCTTAAAGCCTGTGAAATATATGAGTATGTATCATCAAGAAATTACAGAATTATTGTTTAATATTATAGCACTATGACTATCGTTAGCACCCACAGGATAAAGCACAAAGTGGTGTTAAAAACTGAATCATCAAGGAGAAAAAAAAATAATCCAGCTTACTTCTTAATGAGGTCAGAACCTTACATAACCTTTGCTCAGTAGGTACCTAACCTGCAAAAACGTTTGTACATTCAGTGTATATTATATATATTAATATACATATATATAAATAATATACATGAGCAAATGATATAGTATATGCCATATAAAAATATGTTTCCTTGCATATATTTTCTATTACTACATCTTTCCACAAAATTTCAAGTTCCAGAATGAAAAGTCAAATCATATAAAATAAATGTGTTGTTAAGTATTCCCAAACATCTCTGGCTTGTGTTACAGATTCAGAGTGGATTTCTCATAAATTCCATAAATGGGATGATTTTTATTTTAGTGTTCTGCTTCCTTTATTAAATGAGAGAAGAAGAGGAGTCACCATAACAACTGTTCTACCGCCAAGAAAAGCGACGTTTTCTTAAAGCGATACATCTATCAGGCATGATAAATATATATTTGGGGCTTATTGTCAAAGATAGATGGCAATTGCATCAGTGTTGCCACAATGAAAACAAATGAAGAGGCAAGCCAACATCTTATGTCCCAGCACACCCAGACCTACAATTCTTCCTTCATTTTATTTTCCTCACCTTGTATGCACTTAGCCAGGTATATTCAGCAATATTTCTACATAGCACCACATAGTTCTGTATCTATTTTTTCCTAGTGCAATACTTAAAAAAGACAATACTACACAGTGCTGGCTAACTTTAGCAGAGATCAAGAGCAGCTTCTTCTGTTTCAGGTGGACCTATGTTTCTTGGGCTGTTTCTTGATGTGGAAGATCTGTCCTACTGACTCAGGCATTTCAGGGAGATGAGGCAGTCTTAGAGGATGTCAGGGCCTGGAGCTTTGGTGTGATGTTAACGTTTAATATCACTGCTGAGTTTCCTGTGTTAAGGTCTGCACAGACAGCTCATTATCAACACCGGTTCCTTCTTCCCATTATAAGGAAGACAACATTTGATATAAATAAGAAAGCAATCATATCACAGTTGGAGTATTCCCTAGTTTATTCCTAAGTTTAAATGTAACTGGATAGAATAATTACAACACAGCAGTGTTGGTAAACAAAACTAATTTACATATAATGTCTCACTCCATACATCTAGAGAGCTGTTTTAATCCCCTGAGGCATTTTCAGGCACAAGATTACGCTTGTATTAACAATAGACCTTTTTATCCCTCAAGTCTTCCTTTTAGCCTCCCGAGGCAGATAATATCTCGTAGCTTGTCCTCGTGACAAGGAAAATGCTCTAATCAAACACTCCTGTGGGCCATTATAGCACATAATAACAGAGCCTTTTGATGGCTTTATCAGACGTGCATGAGAAGGTTCCCTTTCAAAAGAGGAACAAATTATTTTGGCTTAACACAAAGCTTTGGGGTATGTATACGTTAAGGAGGCCAGAACCCAGGAGACAAAATGGAGGGACAAAACTCTTATGCCTCCAGTGACACACAATAATGTGGCTTATAATATATACTGTTTAAATTGAAATGCTCTCATCACGAATTACCAGGGTTTTCAGCATGATTTCCAGGGTCTGAGCTGGGAGATGGTAGGGTACAAGCTTCTGGAAATTGTATTATATCCCTCGAAGTTCAAAAGCTGCCCACAGCTGCACCACTTCAGGGTGTGATTTTGTCAGGACTTGCAAGAAAAAAAACAAACAAAGACCAAGTGGAGGACACTGGTGTGTCAGCTCCTCCGAGGAAAGCCCGAGAGACCACACAGAACAGCATGGACTGCTTTTGAGCCATCCTATAGAAGAAATAGCTGTGTAGGGTGTTGGGCAGATCATCCAACCGAGCTGTCTCTAGCTGGACAGGTGGTCTGGTGAAGTCCTGCAGTCACTGAAAATCTGTCACGCACATGAGTATGAGCAGATACAGGCTCATCATTCACACCTGCACATTTTTACATGCTGTAATTTTGCTTACAGATGAAAGAAACAGAAGTCAGAGTATGCTGTGCACGCCACAGGTATGTGGAAGAGCACAAATAATTTCACAAAGCAGTGAAATTATGTCAGGTCAAAGGAGGAGCTAATGAAGACTGGGCTGTTAAGCCTTTGGAAGAGGCTGTCATTATTCTTAAAATGTGTGTATCTTTTAAGTCTCTGTACTCTTCCTTGGACAGTTTCTCTATATTTTCCTGTAAAAAGAAATAATGCAATAGCTCTCTAACGTTAAAATATAATATAGTTTAGGAAGATTGATATTCTCTTGGCTTTTTAGTGTCTGTTTGCTTTCTCACAGAGTAGTTGAGGTTGAATGAGCCTTCTGGAGATTGTCCAGTCCAAACCCTTTGCTCAAAGCACGATCAGCTAGAGCAGGTGCCCAAGGTGGTGTTGAGTTGGGGTTTGGATATTTCAAAGGACAGAGACTTCACAGCCTCTCCCTGGAAGAGATTGGCTATATACATATAATTCATTACTGTTTCTGTTCCTACACAGAAGAGTAGCTTTTCCTATGTGTAACACTCCCAAGTGCTGATTTTATTTCTTTCTTTTTTTAAATCCACACATAAAAATACTACAGGCAACCATTGTTTCCAGCTCAACAGTACATGGGTGGGTTACGAAGAACTGGAGACAAGCACTTGCCAGAGACACTGGGTAGTGTTGTTCTCGTTACAGTCCAGAGCACTAGAAAGTTTGCTAGCCAAATTCCCAGAGCACAACCACTAAACAAGCATGTCTGTGAAGAAGCCAAGGACCAATACTGGGAAAGTCTGGCATGTATTACAATGTCTTATGCCAGCCTGAGAGTTCAGCTTCAAAATACTTCACAGGAGACCAGAATGACCCTCCAGAAGGGGTGCACCTGCTTTGAAATCTTACAGGCAAGGTGCGAATGACACCTCATTTATACGTTGCAAGCTTAACGTGCAGATGGTTTTAATAAATCCCTTGAAGGCAGCATGGATAACTTTTATGGAATTCAATTTAATGGAAGTTCTCATAAATAATTTCCACACATTATACAGTATCTACACATTCTGCATGCCATCTGAGCACATATCAAAATCCTGGGACTCAGCCAACCAGCTGGTGCAGCTGTGGAGGCGATGACAAGGTTGGTGTCGCAGCAAAGATGCCAGCCACTACATTTAGTTAACACTCCCAGCAGGTGGATTAATTCACAATTAGGCAACCATCTTTTAATAATTTACTCACCTTTTCCTCTGAGCTGAGGTGCGGCCATGATAACCCAGGAAAGAAGAGTGATGGCTTCAACAAGTACAAATGCAATCTCAAACAGCTTAATTAAATAGGGAAGGTGTTGTTCATTCCAGTCACATGAGGCAATATTCACACTGTGATGAAAACAGTAATAATAAGCCATTGTATTCAACAGGACAAGCTAGTCAAGAAAATACTCTCTCTATATCACGTTTTGACACTTTTGGTAACATAAATTGGTTATGATTAACACTAGAAGCGTTGCCTTGTCTTTTGCAAAACAGATGAGTGGATTTAGGAATCCATCCAGCAGCAAGGCAGCCAAGGGCTCTGCTGCTGCCAACAAATACTCCACCAGTTCCTCCGCATCGCTCTTACGCTTGCCCTCACCCATGACCTGTGACCAGCTCTCGCGCTCCCTCTCCCTCTCTGTTGGGGTTTGTTTGCTGGGTTTTTTTTTTTCTTTTTAACTTGCCAGATACTCTCTAGGTTTGTTAGAATGTGTTTCCTTGTTTCTGAAATACTAACGCCTGCTGCCCATGGTTGACATTAAAGCCAACAGACTTGACTCTGGTGCGGGTGCGAGGCAGAGCTGTGGCTCCCGGTGCGGCAGGCAGGAGTGGGCTCGCAGGGGCAGACTGTGGCACGTCCTGCTCGAGGCACTGCCTCAGCCTGAGGCTTGGTGCTTGTGGCCGGGATAAAACCCACTAGCTGGGGCTCCCGAAACCAAACAACGCCTCAAAGAAGCCAAAAGCACTCTTCACAGGGAGCTCACCCACCGTCTTTTTATTTTAAAGTTTTTATGATTAAGTGTGAGCAGCTATTAATACAACCAAACCAGAGAATCACAATACCCTGACTTCTTTAATCATGATTCTGGCAGAAGATGAAGAAAAAACCCTCAGTTTGGCTCGCTGTCACATTTTTCTCTCTTAAAATCAAGCAGCGTTTCTAAATCCTGTACCAGCTCTTAGCACACCCAGCGCTGCTTTGGAAGAATCCCTTCCCCAAGAAGACAGCATCTTCCGCACTTGTTGCTTACGTCTTTTGCCACCCGTGATGCCCATCTTTACATTTTTCCTATTCCTTTATTTACTGCTGGCACAACTTCAACTTTGTTTTGTGCTCCGCCCAGGAATTATTGTAACATCTTTGAAAGGTCATGGAGAACAGGAGAGGTGCATGAAGACTGGAGGAAGGCCAACATCACTCCAGTCTTTAAAAAGGGCAAGAAGGAGGACCCTGGGAACTACAGACCAGTTAGTCTCACCTCCGTCCCTGGGAAGGTAATGGAGAGACTCATCCTAGATGTCATCTCCAAACAAGTTGAAGAGTGGGGGGTTACTGGAAGTGGGCAACATGGGTTTACCAAGGGTAAATCGTGTTTGACCAATCTGATAGCCTTCTATGACGCTATAACTGGTTGATTGGATGAGGGGAGGGCAGCAGATGTCATCTACTTTGACTTCAGCAAGGCTTTTGACACTGTCTCCCATAACATCCTCATCGGGAAATTAAGGAAGTGTGGGCTGGATGAGGGGACAGTGAGGTGGATTGAGAACTGGCTGTGTGACAGGACCCAAAGGGTAATGATTAATGGAGCAGGTTCAAGCTGGAAGCCTGTAACCAGTGGTGTCCCCCAGGGGTCAATACTTGGCCCAGTCCTGTTCAACATATTCATCAGTGACCTGGACGAGGGGACAGAGTGTGTCCTCAGCAAGTTTGCTGATGATACCAAACTCTGAGGGCTGGCTGACACCCCGGAGGGCTGTGCTGCCATCCAGTGAGACCTGAACAGGCTGGAGAGCTGGGCAAGGAAGAACCTCATGAGGTTCAACAGGGAAAAGTGTAGGGTCCTGCACCTGGGGAAGAAGAATGTCAGGCACCAATACAGGTTAGGCATGGACCTGCTGGAGACAAGTTCTGAAGAGAAAGATCTGGGGGTCCTGGTAGACAGCAAAATGACAATGAGCAAGCAGTGTGCTCTTGTGGCCAGGAGGGCCAACGGAATCCTGGGCTGCATAGGGAAGAGTGTGGCCAGCAGGTCAAGGGAGGTCATTCTGCCCCTCTACTCTGCACTGGTGAGGCCACAACTGGAATACTGCGTCCAGTTCTGGGCTCCCCAGTTCAAGAGGGACAGGGAACTCCTGGAAAGAGTCCAGCGAAGGGCAACGAAGATGATTCAAGGACTGGAGCATCTCCCTTATGAAGAAAGGCTGAGAGAGCTGGGACTCTTTAGTCTGCAGAAGAGAAGGCTGAGGGGAGACCTTATCAATGCTTATAAGTATCTCAAGGGTGGGTTGAAGGAGGAGGGAGCCAGACTCTTTTCAGTGGTTGCCAGTGAGAGGACAAGGGGCAATGGGCACAAGTTGGAACATAGGAGGTTCCACTCAAACAAAATACCAATTCCAAAGCTTAGTGTTGCCTACCCTACCTACTGCACAAGAAGGGCAAGTTATTCACATTCATCTCTGATAATGGGACCTTTGCTATGAGAATAAAAGCTCCAAAGGTTGTCATTGTTACTCCCTCATTTTTTCTGCCAGTGTGATTGCACGGCTTCAATTCTCTCAGAACATCTTCTTTTCAAGAGGATACACAATCTTATTTTTTCATGGCAACTTGTGATTTGTCATCTTTCTTCTCATGACAACATGATCTTCAGGCCATTTTCACTATGAGTTTCTAACATCTTCCCAGAATGGGGCTATTTTTAAAATAACAGAATGATTCTTTTAAAAATTGCTCAGATGCAAAAAAACCTACTATAATAATATATACTATAATAACAATACCTTAATAGAGGCAAACTTGTATTAAGCTGAAAAGGGAAATAATATTAACAGTGCTTGCTTTTGCAGATTTTGTCAGCATTCGTGTTTCTCAGGGAAGTGTTACTAGTTTAAGTGCAGGAATTAATAATTTTCTGAAATCTCTGTGATAAATATGACAACTGACGTTTAAGGAATATCTATTACCCAACCCAAAGGAGCTATTTTTGTCCTGAAATAGACCATGCAACCAGTAAAGCTTTATGGCTTCTAATCATGACTTTATTTTTCACCTTGTCCTTAAGGGACAACAAATATAGCCTTATTACCAAGAGGAGCAGCCTTTCCTTGGTGTGACAGATAAAGACTTTAATCATTTGCCTTGAGGCTTTGTCAAACTTTCCTTATTGCTGTGTTGACAATGAAATGTCAAATAGGTCCTCAGAGCACTAATTTTATTTTATTTATTTGTTTCGATTGGTAAGGAATGACAAGAGAAATAGCTGGCTATTAAACTTAAACATCAACCTAAGTAAATAAATTACCTTTTATCACTGGAAGAGAAAGTATTTCCAGAAAGCCTTTATGTCAATGCAGGTAGAGAGGGCAACAGATTTGGAGGCAGGAGGACCTGCTACCTTTTTCATAGAGAAGGTCCCATTCAAGTGTCTTTACTCCATAATTTGTTGCCAACAGAGACATACTCTCACTCCTCAAAGCTGAAACAGGCACCCAGCTCCTTTCTTCGGTGCTTCATGCCCAGCAGCACGTAGGCTACATACACAGGGACTACGGTCTGCCAGGCTAGATCTTGCCTCAGCTCCATCTCCCAGTCTTTGCTATCCTTTACTCAACCCATTTTTATTCTGCTTCGTCAACAAGCATAGATAGAAAGTTTGTGAAACGCTTCTGGATTAATGACATGCAAGTGATGCACTTTGGTTCCCAGGAGATGTGCATGAGCTGCCCCACAGGCATGCTGAGCTTTGCCCTGAATCAGTGGTAGCTTCCCAGACCCCAGGGCCAGGTGTGCTCCTCCCAGCCTCTCCCTCCTTCCCCCTCTCCTTCAGTCCTTGGAGGTAAGGTGGAGTTTGCCAGTTTCTTGGCTGTATGAATGATTTACACCTGTGTTTTTCAAACTTTTGCAAAAAGCAGCTGAAGTTCACAAACGCTGAGACCCATGCTCAGTGTGAGTCGAGTTTCCTGCTTAGTAGGAACTGTTTCACATGGCTGTTTCTGAGGTCATTTGGAATGAAAGACTGCATGGGGAGGGAGAGCTGCTTCAAAAGGCACAAAGTTACTCCGTTGGGAGCGCTGACTATCTGAGATAGCCTGAAATGAGAACAACAGATCCTATTCAAGCCGGCTCTGGGCTCAGGTTCAGACACAAACCACAGCTTCAGAGCAAACCAGAGCACTGAGTCGGAACATAGCCAGGTTCAGGAAAAAAAAGTTGACTACAGATCTAGACCCGAGCATCATAGCTCAGTGCTTACTTGAACACATGCCTCAGTCCTCACAATTCGTTGCGTTATGAGCAAGCAGGACACAAGCAAGTGGTGGCAGGCTGGGTCATGGGCTGGCAGAGGGACCATGGCAGCAGTGGATGTTGCCACCTACCAACAGCCCTTTGTGCAGAGGGCTCCATTAATTTGCAAACACATGCAAATACAAGGATACCACTTTTTGGTCAAGAAGCCCTTGAGCCAGAGATTGCTGGAGGTTGAGGGAGTGCAGCCGGAGGTGTTACTACCTTCGCCTTGCTCCCGTACCCTCCCAATGGTACCACATTATTGAAGAAATAAATGCTTTGCAAAAAAAGCATCGCTGGAATAATGAAGGAGGTCCACTAGGGCCAACAGACTCTGCAATACTCTTTTGCACTACTTCTACGGGGATCTGGGGGGATTCTGAGCCTCAGAAGTTGTCCCTCTGCCAGCCCTTCTTGGTGGCCTCCTTCCCGTGAGAAGGGAGAGTGAGCTGCACTCTGGTTATCCGTAACTGCACCCGGGCCTTATATGACCAGTATAAGTCAGAAAAGGCTTGGCAAGCTTGGCTCAGAACTGGCTCCTGCCCCCAGAATGATCTCACAGGGAGAGCTGAGGAATACTGCTCGCCCCCTCCAAAAAAAAGATGGGATGCATTTTCACACAATCTGATTTTCCCAAGGAACTACAAGCACGGTCTACTTGGCAGGGTGAATTATTGCTGTAAGAGGGCTTGTGTGGGTGGACAAACGCTTGTGTCATTTAAAGTGCACTTGAAATTCCGCAAAAGGCAGTAATTGCTCTTTCTTTTTCATTTTAGAAGGACAAGATACTATTTAGTAGCTGACAGGTCTTGGAATATCAAACTGGATGGGATATTCTTTACCACCTCTCTTCAGCCCCTTTTGCAAGGGAAGAGAGACCTCTTCTATGGTCTGGGTAACTCCCCCAACCATATCCCATATGCCATAAACAAAAGGAGGTTTTGATCTACAAGAATCACCAAAATCATATATGTGCCTATCGTGTCCATCCAGTCATTTGTAAGAAACCTCTTAAGGCAGAAAGATATTTTACACAAAAACCAGGCATTGCCAAACAGTCATTACATGGCCACTGTTTGCACAGTAAACTATAAACCAAATGTTGAACATTGTTATTTTCCAAAAAAAATTGAAGACCCCCATTTTTTTATGATATGCACTTAGAGATTAAGGTAAATTTCTGCATAGTGACAGTGCTCTTTATTTTCAGTGAAGTTGGAAATGGAAATGGAAAAAGCATATTAGCAGTCTTGAAGTTATCCTCATTGCTTCTCCTACTTTGTCAGTCTGATCCAACTCAATGCTAGTTTTTCTGCTGCCTTCAGTGTGACTGTGTCAGGTGCTTGCTGGTAACATCAGTGTCTTCACTGATGTTCAAAACCCATCTGGACAAGGCTTTTAGCTAAACTAGCACTGATTTACCTCTGGTGCAAGATTTTAACTAAGGTGGAAACCTCAGTCTTAACCTCAACATCCCGATGTAATCATCTGTTAAACAGTGATGCTGCTGCCTCCTTCCAAAAGTGTTTTGAGATCCGCAGATGAACAGTGTTATGAAAGAGGATGGTGCCACACGGTCACTATACTAATTATTACATACTCAGGGCTATCACTACCATTACTTGGAAGTTCAGGGAACTGCCTCTGGGAATAAAGAATGAGACATAGTTTATAGCCCAGCAAAACTGAAAAACACGCTTCCAGGAGAGTCATCCCTAGCAAAAACCCTTTTCTGAGATTCCAGCTGAAATAATAGCAACAATTGGTAAACAGGCATTAATCAAGCTAGCAGATTTCTCTTAGTGAGAGTAATTAGCTACTCTGCCAGCTTCCAGTCTGCCCCAGAGCGGTGATTGGCTGGTAGAAAATTTTCATGGCAGACATATGAATGTACACACCCGTACACAGATCCTGACCAGATTGTAAATGAGCTTCGCCATGGAAGAATCGGTGCATAAAGGTTGCTTTTAGAAAGAGAAGTGTTCTGTAAAAAGCCATGTCTTAGTGTGCGTCTTAGTTCCGTGATTGGCAATGGGAAGTTTCCTGTTTATTTTTTATGAAGCAAGAATTTTACCTTTCAGTTTTACTCATGTGTATTCTCTCTCCACAAGGCTAATCTTCAGGGGGTTTTGAACATCTGTCAGATTCAAGTGGCAGAAGGAGATGGCTGTTTTTTGCTCAAAGAACATACTTTTAATGGATTCTGCTAAAGCCTGAATTAACCAAACAACACATACACTTGGGTATCTGCAATTGAAACAAGGGCAAGGTCTAATTTTTGGCTCCATCTGCAGCCCACCCGTAACATGGGGGAAAAATTAATGCGATTACATTTACTCCATACACGAAGTTACTCCTAGATATCTTTACTGGACTAATCCCTCAGTTCACCCCATCCTAAAGGATACTCCTATGTTAAAGCACAACAGCAGTATCCATTTGAGGCAGTGGATTGGCAGCCTGGGACAAAACAACTATAGAAGTATAAAACAGAAGGATCAAGAGAGCAAAAAGACAAATACTTACCTTCTGTGGGGTACATTCACAAAGACTAATACTTCTCAAAAGCAAATAATAGTTCTGAGTGCCCAGTTTAAGGTTGACAGAAGAGATCAGATTTCCAGAGAATTGATGCTTAGCACTGTCAGACTTTTCAGGAAATCTGCAGCTAGGATCTGAAAAATGAGGAATTCAAAATCACTAGTTGCCCAACAGAAATGTTGGCTGGTATTCATGAATTTGGTCTCATTCCTAATTTCCAGACCTCCAGCTGGGTTTATTTTTAAAACTGTTCCAATTCAGTTCAAGTGCTCCTCTCCCAATTCCTTGACCTCCTGCTCTCTTGGCTTTTTTTCATTAAAGGAAAAGATAGATCAATGGCAAAGATGAGGGAGCTCATTTTGTGTGTAAGAAAACACAGGCTGTTGACAGTGTCTTCAGTGATTTCTACATGTTTCTCTATTGCTTTTTCTGCTGCTGTTGTTCAAGCCCTGGTGTAAGAAATAGCTGGAGGAGGAGGTACCTAAAACGTAATCCACATCTCTAATAATTGAGTAAAATTACAGAGATAGCATATAACTGTATGGAGGTACATCCTATCGTAGGGTGCCAGTAATGTGCAAAATGCTATTTCCCAACTGTACTTCTGATATATTAAAGAGCTTACAATTAAATTACTGAAATCCAAAGCCGTAAAGGTCTACCTCTCTTGTGTTCAGCAGCTTATCTGTGTACATGAATCAGACAGTAGAGCTAAAGTCGAAGGTCTGAGTCTTGCAAAACAAAGCTATTCAAGGATGTTAAATCTTCATAATGTTGAAGCCTGACTGGAAAAACCAATGAATAATGGGTACTCTGTTAACCAGCAATTTCTGTAGGAAGGACTTGCAACTCATCACAGTAGAGGAAATCATCTCTTAGAGTTTTATATAAACCATTCTGTGTGTCTGAGCTTTCAGTTAAGTAGACTAGAGGAAGAGTCAAGTGGCAATTTAATTAGATTCTTTAATTTTTTTTACTGTAACCTTATATATAATTTGTAATTTTCATTTACAATGGAAACTAAAATAATAAAACAATCTTTAGCTACTTCCTTGTGAAAAGCAAATATTGTGTAGCTAGCCCTGTCTTCTTCAATATTTGTAAAGCTTGGTAAGGCAGGGATTCCTATTTATGTGCCTAACGCTGCAGATATAATAAACTGTGCTTTTTCTGAAAGAACATGTATGAAAGCATGAACAGAAGAGAGGCTGTCTGGAGTGGGTCAGAATCACCAGGAGGACTAATTGCTCCAGAATTTGAGGCAAATGTTTGTGGCACAATGTTGTGCTGTGAGAGATGCCCCATCTAGCCCTGCATGAGCCTGTTGAGGTACCAGCCTTGCCTGACCGTGTCAAAGGACATTGTACCAAATGTAAAGAAGCAGCATTGGTTTCTGCCAGGCTCACCTGGCTATTCTGCTTCTCCAGGCTGAACTTAATGGGACATTTGTTCATTTTTTAACTCTCCTTTTCTAGCTCCATGAATATTTGAGTGCTTCCTCCTTTCACCTTTTGCTCCCCTCCACATTCCTATATTGGCATCTGTAATTAGCTGTGGCCTTCAGCAGTAACCACCGTCTCCTGAGTTTACCTTCTTCCCAGGGCTTTCAGTAGCAGTACCCACTAAAGGGCCTCAGATCAACTAATGAAGGAGATTTGTCCTGTCCATATAATAACTAACAGATAATTGCTAAGCAAAGAGAAAGGAAGAGAGACTTCGGAAAAAAACTTAAAAGGCAAATACTCAACGATGAAAGAATAGTCTGGGTCCACTGTCTCCCTGAGATGGGCTGGGAGCACAGAAGGAGGTTGCTGGGTCAGTGATACCCAACGTAGCACCGACACACTTCCCAACCAGTAATCCACAGCCTGTGCTTAATGCCTCATCTATCATTGCGTAAGATGTGCTGTTAATTTCCAAAGACGTGAGTAATAAGAACAACTCCTACACGTGCACACGCTCCCACGCAGGCACACTTGAAAAGCAGGAGCATCCCTTTCCCATAACTGCCCTGGAGGATCTTCTTTTTAAAGAACCTCACTGTGGGACACGTGGCAGTCCTAGCTGCTGCTGCTCATGCCCGGTGGCTTTATAGGATACAGCTCTTAAAGGATACATACGGCTCATGGCCACACATAGGCCTGTTATTATTCCACAGAGAGAAGACGAGATGAAGTGATAAAAGACAAAAATGTATACATGGAGCGATGGGCTCTTGCTGCACTAGGATAGCCCCACGCAAATCCTGCCTGGCCCAAGCTTTGCGAAGTCCAACAGAGGCTGAGGGAGCTGCTCTACTTCCAGAAATCATCCCCTGCCACATGTGTGGGGAAGGACCTTTGGCAGGGAAAATTTCATCAGCAGCTGAGCCCCATCCCGCAGCACAGCTGGCACCCCTGGTCCGGGGATGGGAGGCAGCGTGGCAGATCTTAGGCAGGCAGAGCTGCTCTGGGAACCTCTCAGCCTTTGGCAGAGCCAGCTGGTGCGTCTTGCTGGGGTATGGGATATCTGTGGCATTAGGAGACCCTCCCGCCCTGCAGGTAAGCTGAACTCACCTGGCTTTTGAGAGCACACCAGCCTTTGGAGCTGCCAGAATTAAAAATGCCTGGGGTTTAGTGCAATAAGCCCGGCTGCTGCCAAACACTGATGGAAAAAATCGCACCAGCTTCTGGTATTTAAGGATGAGCAGTCTCCATACTCCCATTTTAACTGGGCAATGGTCCCTTGCTAATTGTAGCAGACAGTTACAGATCTCAATAGGAGCGCTGGGCTCTGTTACAGCAGCAGATGACTGCGAGTGCAACCGTAAACACGCCCTGCCCCACTTGTGCAGCAAAATCAGTCAGGTTGGGATGTGATCCTAAGACCGCCTTCACTGTTTTGATCCAACATCCCCAAATCAGTGCCATGCTAAAGAAAGTGATGACAGTTACAGGAAAGTGGGACCTAGTTTCCTTTGAGGACTCACTCCTTCCCCTATGAGGTATGTCAATTTGATGTTACTATTAAGTCCTGTGACTGGTACATGTCAAAATGTTAGTGCTCACTGTTATCATCATTGTATTTCTCAGCAGAAGGCTGCTTATAGGAGTGACAGTGATTCCAACGTCTTGTATGTGAGACAAACATTCCTGTTTTAGTGGTGAGGTTTGCATTTTTCAATCAGAAAAAAAAAAATAAATTAAGGGAGACTGTGTATTAGAAGGGCATTAGCAGAGCTTTCCCACTCAAGACTGACAGAAAAGCCCTGAGAACACAAAGGACAACACAAGGCAAACATCTGTTCAAATAAAGGGAGTTAGAGAGCCGCCTTTTGTTGCATTGAAGTAATATTCCACCTATAAAAATTAACCACTGTGTTTCTCCCCACACTTTCTACCCTATTCAGATCTCCTTAGGATTATGTTTACTGGAAAGTTTTGCTTGTGTCATTTCTTTTCATAGCAAGCTAATTTGTGGTTCCATGTAGCTTAATCACATTTTCTTCAGCCTTCTATTGACAGTACTAGCCTGGGACAAATAAAAAGCCATCATTCAAAGGAATAACATACCTTCTTAAAACACACTGACACAGGAAAGCGGGCTAGGGCTCAGACAATCCCAAACCTGCTCCATTAAGAGATGACATTTTTAACAATAGATCTGTCGGACCCCACTGGAAATAATGGGCCCTCATCACGGCGGGAATTAGCGCTCGCGACAGGTGATTATGTTCTGGAAATGTTCCAGTGCCAGCTGTGTTGCCGCACGTTATTTGTAACCTCTGTAATTGCAGCTTTTCAAAACCATTTTTATTTGGAAAGCCAGTATAGAAGGACAAAAAAAACCCCTACCGCCATTTGTTCAGGGAAGGAAAAAATCAGCATATCAAAGCCTGAACAGTAGTGCCCTGTTTTCTCAATTGCTGGCTTAGACTCCCTTATTCTAACAAAACCCCAAACCCTAATGTAATCACTGTTACATGTTTCCCCCTTTCCTCGTAGTCCAGTTACAGCTCCTGCTTACAAATGAGTGGACCAGCAAGCATCTGCTTAATCCCTGTGAAGGCAATTCCTTTTGAAATATCAAAATGGTTGGAAAGATGAGTCTGCACCCGAGGGTCGCTTGAGCAGTAAGCAGGCAGCCTTCTGTGTGTCTGGGGGATGAACCAAGCAGAAGACAGAGAAACGAGCTATTGGAAGTTGCTCCCAAATGAGCTTCATGTGTATTTTCAATTCCACTTGCTTTTGCATACGCTGGCACCACCAGGCTGTGCACAGAATGAGCCTGAGTAACCGCATGAGCCCACTCCTACCAGCTCTGGTCCCTGCTGCTCCGCTGGTTAGGTCCCTGCTTTTGTCACGTCTAGTGACCTTTCGATCAAAACCACCTGTGGAGAGAGGACGTTAATTTCCTTTTGCCCTGTATTGAGCAGAGCAAACTTTCGGTCGTTACACGAATAATAATTATTTCGCGCTGTTCGTCTTGCTTGCGTCGGCGCTTTGGGAAGATTCTAGTCCTTGAATTTCTTTCCTTAGATCACATCTGAATATAGATTTAGAAATTGGTGGGAGAGGGTTACTCTGCCCCCCAAAGTTACAAGAATTGCCTGCCCGTTATGCAAGTGATGGATTACTAAGGCAGTAATGTGGGTAGTTATATTCCTGGTGGAATAGATAATCTAAGCGTGAATCACCTTTTCTCCATTGCAGTATATTCAGAGAAAGCACTTTTACATCTGACATCCATGATTTCTGAAACCACCAGAGGAAAAAAAGTATAAAAAAAGAAGTCATATGAGAAAGGAAGGAAGTTTTAAGAGCTTTCCTAGGATTTTTAGTTGCCAGGGTAACCATTTTACCCGGTAATCAATATGTTTGGCATGTTTCTATTGCTTTGTGACTACTCCCACAGACAACATTGAAAGGTGTTTGGGGAAAACACTGGAAGCGAAGGCAACTACAAACTTGGAAAAAAACCCAGCTTCAAATATGAGAAAAGGAAATAACTTATCCCCCAAATAGTCTAAGGCTGTATCAGATTTTCTTGAGAAGTAGTGGAGTAATTTTCTTTAACAGGTTTGCAGGATTTGAAAGGATCCTTTGGAGTGTATGAGTTTCAATACAATTCCTGCCAAGCTGAACGAAAACTACAATTTAGTTCTTTCCCAGGTTAAATGTATTGCATTGTGCCAATTATTTTGTGGCAATCAGTGAAGCACTACCTTTAAGCAAGAACTTGTAATTTTAAAAAAACATATAGTAAGCCCACACCCAAGATACTGTAGCAAAATATCTGAGCAATGTTACCTATTTGAATTTATTTTTAATAAGACATTGCAAATATCAGGCACTGATCCAATGCACATTATCAAGAAATTTAGGAATATCCCTACATAATACTTACATAGTGTTTTCTATCTGAGCCTTTCAGAGTGTTTTTGTATTGTTCTTGTTCTAAAGGCAGATATAGAACGGCAAAAAGTGGTAAAACTATTTCCTCAAAGCTTTCCCAGCAAAGCAAGACCTGACTTGTTGCTACAATTATGACTTATTCCTTTGTAGCTGTTTCCTTTGCTGGTGTGTCCACAGTCACACGGAGCAGGAGCTTCTGACCCAACCCCTCTTACTCATCTCCTCCTGCCCTGTTTCTTTTCTTTCTTGGGCTGCTACATCACAGGGGCCGCACCAGACATCTGTGATGAAGCTGACCTAGGTTAAGGAGGGTGCATGACCTAAAGCCCCGCGTTTCAAAAGGAAAACAGCAAGGGAGCTTTAATACGCTCCTCATTTTTCAGAGCCTGGTCCTACCCCCTCCTTCTGAGCAGCTCTTATACCCACGAGACATCAAAATGTTAGAAGAACTATTTATTCAGTTCAGCCTATTTTTTTTTTTTTCTTGCAGCCTTTTTCAAACAGAGAATCTTCAGAAACTTCACAGCTCAAGATAAAATTAGAAACTGCTTTAAAGAACTCGCTGCAGAGATGGCGAGATTGCAAGAGAGAAGACATAAGGAGATATGTCAGAACGGAAAAGGGAGACGTTTTTATTAAAATGAATGGCTGTAAGGTAGGCATTTCCCATAGCTACAGGGCAAAGAGAAAGCAGAAAAATGCAAAAATTCTGACTGTTAATAAATGGAGTGGGCTATTAATTTTATTTATTGGCATTTATATAGTTCATAAGGCAACCTTCCATTTGTTTCTGGATGGCATTGCGCAGATTTGTGGTGTCAGGAGATACCTCCTGTGAAAATTTCTCTTTACAAACAGTTCTTCCTGAACCGCTCCAAATTTTCTTTCTCTAAAAATAATCAGAGGCCTTGGTGGTGAATTTAGTGCTCCTGAAAGGTGACAGTAGCCTCTGTCATTGATCATGCCCCTGGTAATTTGTGGTGTGGTAAAGGCTGTTCCCCTTCTTGGAAGTGCCGCAAGGTAGCTCTCAGATACCCACATCAGGCGTTTGCTTCATCTGTAGCACTTGTCTTCCTGCTTCTTACATTAGATGTAAGTAATAACTACTATTGTTTTTGTTTTCTATTATAATTAATGACTCCTTTTGTGGACATACCGGAGGGAACAAGAGCTCGGGTACCATCGCCTGAGGAAAAATAAGCCTGCGGAGCACCAGGCTGTCATGCCAGTGTCTGTTCTTTGTGATAAAGAAAAGGGAAGCATTATGTTTGCAAATAAAATTGTAAAGGCTTCCCATCTCTGCTCAGGAGAAAGGATGGTCAGCACGTTCGCTGTGAAGCCACAGACAATGGTCTCAGTCAGCTCCCTCCAGGCAGATCCACACCGTGGATCCTGGGGCTGTCCTGTCCCCAGCGTGCATCCAGCTCCGTGAAGTGATGGGCAATAGTGGGGCTTTCATATGGTCGTTGCAAAACAACCCTCTCAGGATGGCATTGAGACATTTGGCCATTCATCTGTGCTGACCCCTTTCCAGTGACAGCCAGAGCACCAGCAGGACAGTGCTGGGTCAGATACATTCAAGGTGTTTATAGACACCAGCAGTGTTGGCATTCAAGCCGTTACCAAACATTGCTTTTTTGCTCCTTAGAGCTGCAACTTCCAACGAGATAAGATTCACGAGGAGCTTGTCTTGCGTAAAGAAGGGAAATCCACTTTCTGATCCTCACACTTGCAAACACAGAAAACCACAGCCAATTCTCTTCTAATTTTTGTTTTTCAACTGCATGATCAAACTCCATTTTGGCTTTTTCAGATTGACAACACTGTTCTACAAAGTCTGCTCTACCAGCAGGAAGGAGGTGGCAAGTTGGCGGTACCAATTTTTTCTGGTCTAACCCCTCTCAGTCCCTCTTGCAGGGAAGACGGGAATGTGGACAGGGTGCGTCTTTCCCTCAGAGACCCTCCTGATGTCTAATTTCTCTCCTGCACCAAATTCTTGTCTGTGCTACATATTAATTATTTAAAAATACATATTAAACTGGAGTTAGGGTTGTAAATATATACCAATGTGCTAAGGTAATAAAACCTTATGGGGATATTATAATTATCCCATAAAGAAAGATGACAGTCCCAGTGACTTGAGATGAAGCATAAAAGAAATGAAATTCAGTTAGAGATAGGGAAAATGTCTCCATATAACCTTTATGAGGCTCTCTGGTGAGATCTTGAGAATTAAAAAAAAGAAAAAAAATAGCAGTTTAAAGTAAAATACCTTTTTCATAAGCAAGCAGTCATTGCTTTATGTTCCTATATTGTTGAAGTACAGCACACCTAAACCAGTCTAGGTGGTGTTGGGCTAAACTTAATTGGCATTGCTGATTGCAAAGGCTGGGTCAGCTCACTCTTGGTTTACAGTGCTCTCCAGAGCCAGGTTCCAACACGCTGGAAGCTCCAGTGAAGACATAAACACGGCTTTTCTTTTGATGAAGCTCTCCCAGACTTGTTGAGAGTGTGCTCTGTTTGCTCTGTTCTCTTAGAAGAAATTTCGTTGTTCACACTTGACAGAGTTCTGTTGTATGCAGATGTTTCTTAATTGGTTTCAGTTTCAACGACACCCATATGAGACCTACAAAATGAAAAATAAAACGAAATTTGATTAACTGTTATGGAAAAAGAGCTAAGCATGAAACTGAAAGATTTTGCAAGTAATGTGAGGAAGAAATAAATAAGTCACGGTGGGATGTAAGATGGCTGGATTATTATGGTGCATTTTCATTTCCATATTGCACTTAAATTCAGCAGTGTGGTATGATATGCCGACTGCATGGCTGAGATAATAACAATATCAAACTCAATCAGACTTCATGGGTTCCAACCTTTCCAAAGGTGGCTCGCAACTGTGAGATGATCTAGTTATCCACGCAACTGCAAAGCAATCTGGATGTACGCAAAAGGTGCATAAATGTCACCAAACACCTGTGGTGGTTGCCATTAAGTTGGAATTACAGCCCAGGTGGGACGCTAGCGTCATGCAGGAGAACCACATGCAGGAAAAAGGAGGTTACTAAGCCAAAATAACTTGCTTTTGTGTATGTGTTTGTATACACATGCACGTGTGCCTGAAGTGATGAACAGCGTGTTCGTCTGGATGAGGAGGAATCAGCTGATGCCGATGTGATTTTGACATTGGTAGACATGGTGCTTAGAGATAAGGTTTAGTGTCCGTGTTGGGTTGATGGCTGGACTCGATGATCTGAAAGGTCCCTTCCAACCTGGGGAATTCTATGATTCCATGATTGTGTTCAGGTAGCAGGTAGTTATCAGCTCAGCTCTAGCTCAGCTCAGAAATCAGCTAACTTCAGTATCCCGGCTGACTTTGCGTTAATTCCCTTCTTGTGGATCGATTGCCATCTACTCACACTACTGGTTTTCATGTTTATATCCACCCTTTATTATTTCACATTGGATTATTCTCATTTATTAGTAATGCCAAGATTAGTGCCTTCACAAGACAAGCGCTACACTTCCATTACCACTCTCTGGCGGTGCTGTTCCTCTGGTTCTGCCCCATTGCCATCTGGACGTGTGTAGGGTATAATTTTACTCATTCTTCAAGTACTTTTGTTCTCAGAATGAAGCACCCAGTGGACTCCCTTGTTTATATATTATTACATATATTGTTCTTTATTAGGGCTGGAGTGCTGGAGCGTGTCCAGAGGAGAGCCACCAAGCTGGTGAGGAGTCTAGAGACCAAGTCATATGAGGAGAGGTTGAGGGAACTGGGCATGTTTAGTTTGGAGAAGGGGAGGCTGAGGGGAGACCTCATTGCCCTCTACAACTACCTGAAAGGAGGTTGTAGAGAGGTGGGTGTTGGCCTCTTCTCCCAAGGGAATAAAGACAGGACCAGAGGAAATGGTCTGAAGTTGCGGCAGGGGAGGTTTAGATTAGATATTAGGAAGAATTACTTTACTGAAAGGGTGGTCAGGCACTGGAACAGCCTGCCCAGGGAGGTGGTGGAGTCGCCATCCCTGGAGGTATTTAAGAACCATGTAGACGTGGCACTTCAGGGCATGCTCTTGTCCCCGAGATTGTTGGTTTGTGTCTGTGGGTTTTGGGGGCGGGCTTTGTTGTTTTGGTGGGGGTTTTTTTGTGGTTGGACTCGATGATCTCAAAGGTCCCTTCCAACCATGAAGATTCTGTGATTNCCACTAGACCAGGTTGCCCAAAGCCCCGTCCAGCCTGGTCTTGAACACCTCCAGGGATGGAGCATCCACGACCTCCCTGGGGAACCTGTTCCAGTGTCTCACCACCCTCACAGGAAAGAATTTCTTCCTAATATCTAATCTAAATCTCCCCTCTTCCAATTTAAAATCGTTACCCCTTGTCCTGTCACTATGCTTCCTGACAAAGAGTCCCTCTCTGGCTCTCCTGTAGGCTCCCTTCAGATATTGAAAGGCCACTATAAGGTCTCCCTGAAGCCTCCTCTTCTCCAGGCTGAACAACCCCAGCTCTCTCAGCCTGTCCTCATAGGAGAGGTGCTCCATCCCTCTGATCTTCGTGGCCCTCCACTGGACCTGTTCCAGCAGATCCATGTCCCTTCTATGTTGAGGACTCTAGAGCTGGGCACAGTGCTCCAGGTGGGGTCTCACGAGGGCAGAGTAGAGGGACAGAATCACCTCCCGTGACTTGTTGGCCACACTTCTCTTGATGCAGCCCAGGATGCAGCTGGCTTTTTGCTGTAGGTACTAATCATTTTGCTACGAGATGAGTCTGGGCTGCTGCACTTGAGGCAGGCAGAGCCCTGGCAGGGAAGAGGAGAAGGCAGCAGGGGAGGATGCTTGTGGAACCCAAGCTGGGCTGCCCAGGGACAGATGCTGCAGCTGGGAGCCTGCCATGGCAGTGGGGCTGGAGGCTCTCGAGCAGGGCAGGGAGGGTAGAGATGTAGCCAGACCTCAAAGGTGTGAGAAAGAAAGAGGTTCTCCCAGGGACAGACATTATGCAAAGTTTCTTGCAGTTAGGAAGCCACTAAAAGCTGCTGGCCTGAGAGCAAGACTGAAGGGGAGCTGGGGATGTGGGAAGGAAAACTTTTGTTTACAAGACTTTTTGGTTTTAATCTGTTTCAGATGCAATTGATTCATGTTTCTTTGGCTGAACAGTGACTTTACTCTAGCTTGTCTTTTAGTGAAACGGAGCTGGAGAGATTGAAACAGTTTTCACGCGCTCACCAGAAGGAAAAGGTGTTAGGAGATCTACCTCAAAGCTCTGTCGCACGTTAGGTCCTGTCACATTAGTTTGAGTAGAAGTCCCTTTTCCCCTTTTCATATCTAATTCAAAGCCTCTCTATTGTGCTCTGCTTGAACAAAGCAGATGAAATCCAGCCAGTCTTTCAGCACAAGAAGCAGCCCACTGCTGCAGAAACCAACATCATCAGTCCTGGCGCTTGCTTTTCTCCTTTCTTGGTGGTTTCTGCACGCAACGAAGTACTTAAATCACTCTTAACTCCCTGCTGAGGGCCCTCAGAGAGAAAGTCACTGCAAGAAATCAGTCTCCCTTTGGTTACATTATTCATTCTGATGTAGATACTGATGAGGATTCTCTACATATCCGGACTGTCTAGTGCAATTAAGTGCTATATAGTGCTAGGGATGTCATCCACGCAGTTTGCTTCACTGCAGTCCTAGTCCAAGCTACTGATCAGTACCCTTCATTTTCTGTAGCTCAGAGTTATCTGCCAGATCATACGCTACAGCTAACTGCTGATTTCTCGTCTTTCTCTTCACACAAAAGCTCTGAACTTGTTTCTTTTCTATTCCTCATATAGTTTAAATTTTCCTTTCACTCTTCTTGCCCCTGCCTGAGATCAGCTTCAGTCTGGTTAGCAAAATCCATGCTGATCCTTCAAGACTTTCAGTCACAAGTGCTAGTACTATAGATGCAGTCTGTTCTCTTGGACATTTTAATAATCATTATCTATACTAGTATTTGCATATTTTATTGTACTTCTCCCACCTCATCGGGGGTAAATGTCAATGCTGCCTCGGGAATTAGGCTGTCTTCTTTTTCCCGCTCTTCCCTTGATATGATTTTTTTTGATCCGTCTAAGCCTAATCCAGACTCTTTCTGTTTGTGCTTACAGCCATTGCCTTTACTCAGATGTGGGCTGGTCCTCAGAGATCTGATGAAAGCTACATTTGAGGTCGTGACTGTTCTTTGTCCGCCTTCAAAGGTGAGGTTATTAGAGCCATCGATGAAAATACACGGTAAATAAAAAGCATGAGTCTCCCTGGCCCTAGATATAGTATTAATATTTGCCACCCTCTACTCTGCCCTCAGCCAGCTCCACGTACCTTTTCATCTCTGCCCTGCAAGCTTCATTCTGTTCAGGTGGCACGTCACACCGAGGTGCTAATGAGCTCGCGGCTTCAACAATGCCACATATGTCGCTAATATAAATGCTAAGCACACGCGTTTGCGAGCGAAGTACGCTTTGAAAAATGGGCTGATTATCGTGAAGAGAAGCAGGACTGTGCAGATGGCCGCTCCGTCCCCGTCCCGCTCTCGGCGAGGTGACCCCTGCCCTGTTGTGCCACCAGAGCCCATTATCCCGGCTGACAATGCTGATACAGCCAAAGTCCTTTCATGCATATGTAGCATCACCGGGTTTTTTTTCTCTAAGTCTATCGATACCTTTGGCTCCTCAGTTTCAGAGGTCACTCTGGCTCAGATAACAGGATTTTTTGTTTACAGACTATGAATGAAATTTGGTGAATGCTTACACAGCATTATCATCTAGTTGGGTTTAATGTATTTTTTCTGTGTTGCTTCACAGACTCCCAAGATACCGGGCTTGGAATGAGGCTCCTGCATGTTCATAGGACACAGCACATTTGAGATCACACAGACTTTTCTCCTTAATGCCACTGTGCATTTCCAAGACATGCCAGCATATAATTCCTTCTCCAGCATAGGTCAAAAGGAGAAAGGCTTGAAGCATCTAACCAAATTCTCAAGTAAGAAATGTGGGCTTTTTTTGATTTCCCACTTTTCCATCCTGTTCTCCTGAAGCTATTTCACCTGCAGCATCCTTACCTTTCTGGCTCGTGTGCTGCCCTCCAACCACGGGCCGGTGATATGACCGAAGTACAAGCTCTCTCTCTTCAAGCCCTTATGACTTAAATATTGTGGTTACCTATCACCAGTTGGATAATTCTTTTTCCTCGAGTTTTTATATTATTTAATCCTTCCTTTCCATCACATTCCAATTTTTCCATATAATTCTCACCTCTTGTCTGTGAGGATGCTGAGTCTGCCTTCTCTCACTTGCCACATATCATCTTGCTTGAGACAGTCTCAGCTTCCTCTGCCAAAATCCATTTTTCTTCTTATCTTGACAAATTTACTCTCTCAGGCTCTGAGCCCGCTTTTTCTTCAAAGTCCTTACTTTCAGTCAGAGCTGGAAACGAGATGTACCTTTGGCTTCTGGTATTGCCACCTTTCTCCAATCAACAGTAGGACCCAGAAAAATACCTCTGCAAAGGGTGAGTTTCCCAGAGCTGCCCTGCCCTCCTCTAGACTTCTGGTGTCATCTTCTCATCTTGTCAAATTTTTTATTTGCACTCTCTAATCCCCTGCATTATAACTATATTTTCTCTGCTTCTGTCTTCAGGATGAACAGAAAAATCTTCTGCACTTTTTTTGCCATTTACTACATGAGTGCCTATCCCCATATATTCCCATTGCATATTCCCGTTGCAAAGACTAGGCTGGATCTGGCCATGGCTTGGGAGAGGTCTCGACTTATAGCCCCTTCCAGTACCTAAAGGGGGCTACAGGAGAATGGGAAGGGACTCTTTATCAGGGAGTGGAGCGATAGGACGAGGGGTAACAGTTTTAAACTGAAAGAGGGGACATTTAGATTAGATGTCGGGAAGAAATGCTTTCCTGTGAGGGTGGTGAGGCACTGGAGCAGGCTGCCCAGGGAAGGTGTGGCTGACCCATCACTGGAAGTGTTCAAGGCCAGGCTGGACGCGGCTTTGAGCAACCTGGTCTGGTGGGAGGTGTCCCAGAGGGTTGGAACTTGATGATCTTTAAGGTCCCTTCCAACCCAAACCATTCTATGATCCTATGATTGACACCAACACAGCTTCTCTTGCTACGTGAAGTGGGGCAGATGCTGCTCCAGGGGACATTAATACTTCATACATCTGGTGAACCTGTGGTGGTGAAGACCCATCTCTCTGCTCACACACATGCCAGATACACCTTTCTCTGCACTGCCTGTGCTGGTGGGCACAGGGAAAGAATCAGGGGAGCGTGCCCAATTTAATTTAAATTTTGTGCATATTGTCTATAATAATGAGATTGCAGGTACAGGCATTCTAACCATTATGTTATATGAAAATTATATTTCCATATTTTCCCAGATGAAACATCATTCAGATTCCATCTCTTTTTTCCCCCAGAAAGGTCTGGAGGAGAATAATTTTTATAATCTACTTTCAATTACTACAATTGCACAACCATAAAAACCCCACTAAGATAAAAAAACTCTGAAAACTATTATAGAGCCTCAGAAATGAACTCTTAAATTGCTGTGTTACATTCATTACCTATCTCAGTAGGCTCTCAATGGTTTATTATCATTTTAAACTCAATAAAGAGTGCATCCTTCAAAGGGCAGAAAAATCTCCATATCATTATTTTATTTATCAAACTAATGTAAAATCATTTCATAATGAATATACTTTTAGTTTTCAAAATTTTTCTATTTTTAAAGCAATTTTCTGGATAAAACTGAAAATCTCTAATTGTTAATAGTTAATTTTATATGACTATTGTTTGGTTGTTCTCTTCCCTAGGGAGATAGTGACCTGCAGAAACACTACCGTCACAAGCACATTTAACTTAGGTATTCCTATCAGCATTTATGTATGTATGTAAGTGACTATTGGAAATACGGTGTTTTGTTTGCTGAATATTTTACTCACTAAAAAAACAGTTAAATTCTTCCTCCACAATTAAATTTTTAATTTAATAGAATATTTCATTGGATCTGAAATGAAAATGTATTTCACTGAGGAGCAAAGAGAGAGCTCATTTTTGTTTCATTAAAATTGATTTTTCCCAACCCATGCTCAGTTCAGTCCTGTACCAATGAATCAATCCTTTACAGTTTTACTTACCAGCAATGTTCCACTGTTGTTAGAGAAAACTCGTGAAGGTGCAGTGGTCACATTCTCATACCAATAGGAGAGATGCAGTTCAGGGAGCCTAATGTACAATGTACATTTTCATGTGTTTTGCACATACATAAACAAAATACAAATATCAAAACACCTCAGTGACAGTCCCATTGATTAGAGTACAGAACAGTTTAGGGTCTGCTAACTGTGCTGCAAAGGTTCCTACCAAGTTTCTGAATCACATTCATTTTATACCAGCTGAGATCACTGTTTTGTGAGAAGTATTACTCAGTCTGTGGAAAATGGGTTGGTCTGATTGTTAGTGGAGGACACACATGCAGAGATGGGGAGAATTCACGTTTTGGGCAGATTCAGCAGAGGAGTCCTGGGTTTGCTGTATGGACAGAGCCATCTCTTCTTCCACTGGTAGGACCTCCAGCTTCGCACCAAGACCCACCTTGACTTGGGAGGAAGGGTATGACAGAGAGAGAACTTTTCCACCAAAAGAATAGGTTTGGAATGGACCTTAAAGAAGGTGGTAGTATTTTATAAATACATCCAAAAAAAGTGTAGGTTTATAGCTAAAAATCTGCTTTGAAAAAAGAACTAGCAAGGACAAATGTCCAAATAACATACTTGCTCTACTTTTGTCCATGACCAGTACTGTGAGACTGGCAATCCTTCTCTTCGGGGAAATCTCTGCTGTTCAGTGAGAAGCTTTTAATCCTTACATTCACCATGGTTCAAATGACTGTAGTTTGTTCTTTGCTAGGAAAGCGGGTTGAAACCATCATCCCAAAGCCTAAAATGCTCTGCAAGCCTGTATGCTTAGGTGTACGTGATCTGTGGACACCCACATAGAATCATAGAATGATTTGGTTTGGAATGGACCTTAAAGATCACGGAGTTCCAACCCCCCTGCCATGGGCAGGGGCACCTCCACTAGACCGGATTGCTCAAAGCTCCATCCAGCCTGGCCTTAACCACCTCCAGGGATGGGGCATCCACAGCTTCTCTGGGCAACCTGTTCCAGTGTCTCACCACCCTCACAGGAAAGAATTTCTTCCTGATATCTAATCTCAATCTCCCCTCTTTCAGTTTAAAACCATCATGCCTTTTCCTATCACTCCAATGATGCTGTCGGTATGGCGACAGGACAGGGATGAGTGAGTTCACAGAAGTCTTGCTCCCACATGCCCGATTACTGACAAGGGCAGAATTGGCACCTGCAAAGTAGTCACAGTCGTTTCACTGTTGTCCTGTGCTGGCTTTTACCCACTTGAATCCTGCAGCCAGTCTTGGTATGGCAGACACAAGAGGGACTGCCAAAGTGGTTCCAGAGCCTCACTGCAGCCCCTTGGAGCTGCTGCAGTACTAATGAATGGCATTGTGCTGCCAAGAGGTATGCATTTGGAGGTGTACAGCATAGAGGTTCAGAGGGAGAGTGCAGAACCCTCCTGGAGTGGGTTCTCCTAAGGCAGATGCACAATAGTAGAGAAGAAACTTTGTTCAGTCAATCCGCACCAATATGGATCTGCAAAAACTCACAGCACTTGCTGGCTGCGGGTAGATTTGACAGCCTACAGGACCACCAGATGCCTTAGCTATACATTGAATGGTTTGCCACTAAAAAAACCCCAAACAACAAGCCTCCTTTGTATTGGAAGCTTGTTTTTCTTGTCTATAAAAAGTGAGACTGAGAGAGTATGTAGAGGGCAGGGGGAGAAGAAGTTGACAGTGCTTTTAAAGCAAAAATGAAGAAATAGCTAGGAAAATTGCAGAGGTGAATAAGAGCTTCAGTCTCCCCTCTGCAGGATAGAAGAGCGTAAGGAGAAAATAAAGAGTAAAGGATGATTACCCCAGAACAGCTGACTTTACAAAGTGAATTGCTAAGGACTCGCTACCCCATCATGCTAGCGCTCTGAGAACATTAGCTATTACAATTTCATATTTAACATATTTAATGCTGGAGGAACCTCACCCTGCTGTGTTTTTATCGCCAGTTAGGATAAATCCCTGGGTTAATAGTAAAACCCAGAAATTCTCTTTGGGCCCAGGAATAGAGCACTAAAGTGATATCTTGAATCATAGCTTCACTGAATTTTTCATCTTATGCTAAGCAGTTTTCCCCATGGTGTCCTATAGGGTGGCACAGGAAGGGCTCAGGAGGTTGGTCTGGCTACCTGTAAGTCTCACCCAGCTGGGTTCTTCTGGTGCAAGACTCTAAAGCTTTGTCCAGCCTATCTTGGAAATGTGAGAAATAGTTTAGCATAAAGAAATGGGATGAAGTACATCCTATGATGGGATGTCATCCTATGGCAGATGACTATATAGACTCCGTACCTTCATGGGATTTTCTTAGCTGGGTCTCACAGCAAGCTGTGCCCCCCCTGACGGTGCTGCTGGAGGTAAGTCACCCCTGTGCAGCAATAAGACAGGCAGCAGGGGAAGGGAAATCTCCCCATCTCGTGCTGGGAAATGGCTCCCTTAGTTGTGGGAAGCAAGTTTAAAATCCCAAAAAAGGGTATCCTGCTTTGGAAAGAATTTCAGGTCCTGGGCCTCAAAACTGGAGGTGATGTGTTTGGTGTTCCCCTCAGGCTAGGGATATACTGTGGGTGAGAGGCAGGAGATCTTCTCCAGTGCACCGGTGTTTCCCACATGGGGAGGGTTTTTTATCTGTTTCTTTGTAGAGAAAGGATGTAAATGGGAGAGAGTGTGATCAGTAACTGCAGGTGTGTTTTGGTTTTATGTGTTTGCTATGTCAGCTGCACCAAACAAAGACGATAAAATAAACCTTTTCCTTAAAGGAGGATTTATTTATAAGGTGGGATGCCTGCACTCTTCCTGTCCTGCTGCTTACGTCTTGGCCTTACCCCAGCTCTTTGACATCTCTTTGTCATGCAATTATCAGAGAGGAAATAAAGTTATCAATGATTGGTAGTAAACTCACGTACATCTAGATATCTGAGGAGGGTTTGGGGATGTTTCTGCTTTACTCTACCCCTTATTATTCCATCAGGCTATTCTTCACCTTTTACAGCTTCATTCTCAACAGCTGAGAAGCGTTGAATTTTGCGGACCACAGATTCAATATCACTGAGCAGTAGGGAAGCTGAATGGTTTTAGGATATCTTCATGTCATATAAGGCAAATAGAATGGTTTTCTTCCGAACCAAAAATGTCAAATGAAAAGGTCGGCTCAACACTAGTAAAACCAATACTATTATGGCCTGCATATGCAGATAGGGTGCATCGCATATATTCCTTAGACCTCAGCAGATAAATTGAGAACTGAAAAGAGAAGACAGAGTGAGCAGTGGCCCCTGGCATACCGTGACACCATTCCAGTGTCCTCTTGTAAGGATGCTTGGTGTTTCAGCTCACTGTGGGGACAGCTATAGCTGGTTACACTTCTTTGGACTGGGTGTATCTTGTTTTCCTGCACATGTGCAATTTCTTTGTTCAACACTAAAAGCTTTCAAAGGGGAGGTCAGGACTGTTGCTGCAGCTATCAGGGACTTTAAGATGTCAGAGACCTCAAACACCCCTTGGAATGCAATCAAGTTTCTGCAGACCAGGTGCATAACTGAATAAAGAAGATATTGTAATAATTAGAAGAATCTTGTGATCATAATGCAGGATGCAAGCAGATAAGAGATGAGTGTGTGCTGGGATGTGATGCCAAATGAAGAACATCTGTTTACTGGCCATGGAAAATCTTATAGTCCTGGATGGAGCCTCTGCTTGTTCACAGGTTAAAGTTAAAAAAGAGAAAAGGGGAAAAGTGAAATGAGTGGGTGATTCGATGCAAGATAGAAAAGAGAGGAATCATGTATAGAAAGAAAAACTTGGCCATTTTCATATAAATTTGCCTCCGGAAGGAAGAAATGTGTAGCGGATGGTTAGTGTTATGCTTTAATACATGTTTACCCTGATGAAAAGTTGGGTGGGTCTTCCAAATGTTAGATCTGGTAAGGCAATAAATCACTGTGCTATGCGAAGAGCTTCACAGGGTTTTCAGAGGAGGAGCAGCATGGCTGGCCAATATTTACAGGCAAGTGTTTTAGAAGAGACTTGTAGAATGGAGAATACATGCAAGTGTGTGTAAAAGGAGACTGGGGCAGGCTGCTACCCCGAGTCTTGACTCCAGCCACCGGCGATGCTGCAGGCTGAGAGCTGTCTCTGCATAGACAGAGAAAGCAGCGTGGGCTCCCCTGCTCACAGGGAATTTGGCACCTTGTTATCCCTTCCGTAGAGGATAATGGAAGCACAATCTCCCAGAAACACCAGGCTTTACCTGGTGACTTGCAAGGGGAGAGGGCATTCAGCTGTCCTGTGGCACTCCTGCCTTCAGACTGCTAAGCATTAGCCTTTAAGGAGAGCTAGCTCCTCTTTTACCTCCGTGCAGGATCTATGTATTCATGCAGGCTGTGTGTTCAGAATCGAGACGCAATACAGAGTGCAAGAAAACAGTTTTCCAAGGCTCCGTGATGATGCTGAAAGCTGATCTTTCCCCCCTCTGGTGGTATCACCAATTTCATTCCCTTCCTGTATTTCTTCACTTTCCCTCGTCACGGAGGTTGCGCCTCAGTGTGTCTGGCAAATTAAACTTAAAGGCTTTTTTCAAGGTGTTAATGAGGTGAGCTGCTTTTCCCGCTATGAAGGCTCGGTGCGTTTCTATATAAGAACCTCGAACAGCTTCAGCACTTTTGCTAAGCTACACAGTGTTATTGATTTCTCCAGCTTCTGCTGCGAGGGTTTTATGGTAAAAAGCAGTGACTCAGCTGGTGTGCTCAGTGGAGCTGTTTTACATGCTCAGACTGTGCTGCTGTTGCTGCTGAGTGGTTAAAAAGAAATAATAAAAAAAAAAAAAATCAAAGGCAAGCCTTTTAATTTGTTTGAAGTAAAGTGCAGGCAGCAGCAAGGTTTTCTGGCAACTTTGCAGAGATTATTGCAAATAGTCATAATGGCAGGCGCAACTCTGGGGCATAACCCCATGTGCTTCTGCAGCCAGACGAGGAGGAACAGAAATCAGGGCTCCAACGTCCCTCTTGGTCAGAACACAGAATCATAGAATTGTCAAGGTTGGAAGGGACCTTCAAGATCGTCTAGTCCAACCATCAACTAAACTTTAACAAAAAAAAAAAAAAAAAACATCACTAAATCACGTCACTAAGTAATATGTCAACCTGTCTTTTGGACACCTCCAGGGATGGCGCCTCAACCACTTCCCTGGGCAGCCCATTCCAATGCTGGATAACCCTTTCAGTGTGAAAATTTTTCCTAATATCCAACCTGAACCTCCCCTGGCACAACTTCAGGCTGTTATCTCTTGTCCGTCGCCTGTGACTTGGGAGAAGAGACCGACCCCCACCTCCCTACACCCTCCTGTCAGGTAGTTGTAGAGAGCGAGAGGGTCTCCCCTCAGTCTCCTTTTCTCCAGGCTGAACACCCCCAGCTGCCTCAGCCTCTCCTCATAAGGCTTATTCTCCAGACCCCTCACCAGCTTCGTTGCCCTTCTCTGGACCCGCTCCAGCACCTCAATGTCTTTTTTTGGTGGTAAGGGGCCCAAAAATGAACACAGTACTCGAGATGGAGCCTCACCAGTGCTGAGTACAGGGGGACGATCACACTGAAAGCAAGAACAATCCCACACCACGAGCTAAGGTGTTTGGAAGGGGAGATGCCTGGAAACCCTGGCCCATCTGCCAAAACAATGCAATGAACAGCAGGGCAGGCTTGTGCTGGTGGTCTCAGCTCTCTACCTGCCTCCCTTTACCGCCTGCCTGGCTCTGGCAGAGATTCACTGAGGCTGACCACTACTCCTAACGCTGTCCTGCAGGAAACCCGCAGATGTGAAATGCTTGCCATCGCAAGCCAGAACAAAGCTCAGACCTCTCTGAAGCTCTTGCAGAGAGGAAAGTTGGTAAGTGTGCAACCTGAGGGAGAGGGGGGAAGAAAATACAGCTGTCCTGGAAGGGAAAGTGGGGATTGTTTATCCTTGTCTGAAAGATAAATAAGGTGTTCCTGCCTGTGATCCCACTTATTTGTAAAGCAGCACTCCTAGAAGCTTTCAGATCACCACAGATTCATGGAAGTGTAGGTCAGAAGACACCATTTGGAGGTCTGTAGTTCAACATCCTGCTAAAAGTATGCTTATCACCAACACTGCATGAAGTTATTCATGGCTTTGTCCAATATTTTTGAATATTGAAAGGATAAGGGTTCTACAGCCTCACTGGACAACGTAGTTTGATGCTGCACTACCACCTCAATAAAGAACCTTTTTTTCTAATGTCCATCCTGAACCTCCCAAGTCAGAGTTTGTGGCAATTGGCTCTTGTCATATGGTTTGCAGCTACCAAGACTTCGACTCTGTCATCTTTGTAACTGACTTCTGAGTAGCTGTAGGCTGCTATTAGATTCCCCCCCAGCCTCCTCTTCACCAGAATAAACAAACCCAACCTTTCCTTACAAGATGCATCCTCTAGGCCTCTGACTCTCCTGATAACCTTCCACTGGATCACTTCCAGTTGGTCCACAAATAAACAACTTGGAAAGGCTGAGAGCACCACCTGTGGAGCAAGACCAGGACTTCTGTGTGTCCCTGGATATGGAGCTGAAGCACTCAAGGTACTCAAGCTCTCCACCACAGCACTAGGAGACTACACCATGAGACCACAGCTCTCATCTCCAAACGTCTGTCTGGGATCCAGGTGTCTGTAGCAGGTATCCAGATGTGTCTACGGGCACTGAGACAGTTGCATAGGAGACAACCAGGTTGCATTGAAACAGAACTATTTGTTTCACCAAGCTTTTATTTTTTGACAACTTGATGTTCTTCCATTCCAGTAAAACTTCTGAAATCATATGGGTTACTTCAGGGAAAGGGTGCTGGCTGGAGAAAAGACTACTTTTAAGTGCTTAACCCATGCATGCACTCTGAATTGCTCAATAGCACTGCCTTGCGAAGTAGAAATGGAAAAAAACGGGGAACAGACTGACCTGAATTCAAAAAGCCTGACAACAAGCCCAGTTTTTCAAAGACTACAGCACAGAAAGCTCACAGTGGGATCTCTGAAGCAAGAAGACCTAGGAGCTTGGGAAAGGAGCATGGATATACTGACTCATTGACACAGCAATCTGTCAGGTATTGCTAGACCCATCGCATGCTGGTGAGACCTCAAACTGCCAAATGTTATGAAAAATATTTTTAGTTGTGTTTAACAGTTTTGCAATGGCAAGAAAACTCTCCCACCCTTCTCAGCCATTAGAGAGCTGCTGTGGGGACCCAGCAGAGCTGCTCTCTTTCAAGGTCTGTACTCTCCCTGGATTTATGCATTCAGTGACCTTGGAAGAGCTACAGAAGGAACCCTTTCCCATAACAATGGATTGTTTTTCATTTCTTTCAAGATTAGACACAAACATACCTTCTCTCATCAGATACACAGATTTTGAAATCACATTTCTTTCCTCCCTCTTCAATAAAAGGACTTTCAAGTGCAGAGAAAAACCATATACTCCAGCTGTTTGGTTTCTGCTGCCCTCTTACAGCATCCCAAGATAGAAGATAAAAAGCTGCTGTTTTGAATCCTCTTTTCTGAGTCCAGTATTCAAATTTCAATTGAAGTTACTATCTACGTTGGCAATTTTAGCTCTCTGGTGATTGAAACCAATTCTTCTTAGCTAGACGTGTACAGATGCGGTATGTTTTCCTTCATCTGAGAACATGCAGGAATGGTATTGAGACACAGATGATGGGAATTTGGAGGATTCCCAACTTAAACAGAGGATTTGCTGTACTGGATCAAACAGGTTTCCTATCCCACCCCTCTGCCCTCCAATCAGGACTGCTGTATTTGGAAATGACTGAGAGTCATGTGTCTGAGGGAAATGACAAAACCCACCCATAACCGATGCTCCACACCAACAGTGCAATACTGTAGGTGGAGAGAAGGCAGTTTCCTTCTGACCTTGAAGAAGAACAACTTAAGTAATGAAGTTGCCGTTATGCAGGCCAACAGGTGCTGTAGTCGATGTTAAAAATCCATCCCTTCTTATGGAAAAAAGATGCTAATACTGCATGTGAAGGCTATAGTACTCTCAAGAAACATCAGACAGTACTAATATTGATAATCAACCAGATTTTGTTTGGTTTAATGTGGGGACATTTGCATCTTGGAGAAGCTTGTGTTATATAATGCAGATTTTTTTCAAAGCTGCTTGACCATCATTCTAGCTCAATGCCTCCATACATTTCTTGCTAGAATTATTCCTTCTTGCTGGCAACCTGCCTGTGGGATATACCCTTGCGAACATAACGAGAGCCATCTTCAGGTACAATGATTCCTTCTCTTAGTGACTTCCACCAAGAGCTACTCACTCTAAAAATCCTTGCAGGATCAGCCCGCAGTTAACCAGAAAGAGAGACAACTGCACAAATTTTCAAAGGAACAGACACGTATCTCTTATCATGACATTAGTGAAAGCAAGGAATTTACAAAACCTCTCTTAATCTTGCACAAGCTATTATGGTGAATGGCCATGTAAATGGATTCTAGAGAACTGTTTATTCAACCCCTCAGACCCATCAATTTTCATTTTTGTCCATGGAAGCATTATAATTACAATGTTAGGGATGGAAATACCTGATGAAGCCTTTGGATTAGAAATTAGGTGGCTTTGCCAAGTCATCCGGTTTGTATTCATTGCCTCAAAAACGACTCAGTTCTTTCTAGATAATTCTGAAAGCATGATTAATACTCTGTACTGTATGAGCAAGTTCATCAATTGTGAAACAAAATATTGACATTATCCATTTTAACAACATCAGTTTTTACTCCTCACCTGCATGAACGGCTCTTTATAGACAGTGGCATCAGCAGCCACTCGAACAAGGTTTGTTTACAGGAACACAGGACCGATGCCAAATATTTGCCCACTTCCAAAAGATTTCCTTATTTACCTTTTTGTTGAACAGTGTTAATGTGATTTTCATTAGTCCCTCTTGAAGGGCTAATCAGCACAATTTACCTGTGCACACATCACACGGAGGGACTTACCAGTGGATTATTGACATAAAAGAGTTACCAGAGCTACCATCGCAACAACATATATTTACAGGGAAGGTGTGATATAATGCACAAACAAGTCGAATCCTTTCAAATTATTGTGTAGCCCTTCTGGTTCCCTCGATCACTGGTTTTGTTTCAGAGAGGGTTGCTCTTCCTTGCAAGTGGCATAGCCACGTTACAGAAGGGAGAGTGAAAGCAGGAATGTTTCCCGTACAGATAAACATCGATGATCTCCAGTGGTGAAGCAGCTCCCGTGAGCACAGCCCACTGTCGTTGGTCTGGGTCTGGCTCCCAGCTATTGCCAAGTGTGGGAGAAGGAAAGCAGGTCATGATGCCAGCAGCTTCCACTGCCAGCCTGTCCCTGGATGGGCTCCTGGGGCTTCACACACACACGCACACCCACCACCACACCAGCTGGGCTGGCCGGGGTCCAGTCGTGGCTGCTCCTCTCCCCTTCTCAATGCCTGGCATCTTCTCACAAGAGTTTCTGGCAGGCAACAAGCACCAAGGGTCAAAATTCATTACCGAGATGGTTTGCAGAGAGCAGTCCTGCAATCTGCATCTTCCCATGCAGCCCAACTCCTAACAAGAAGCGCAGGTGATTGAAGCACACCTGGCTTCTGCCATTCTCACTCTTTGACGTCTGGTGCTGCATTTTCTTTCCAAAAATGCTGTCCTCCCTCCTGTGTGGTGGGGGAGAGAGCGATAGCCATCAGTGCCACGCAAGTATGTGGGCAGAGGTGACACATGTGGGGACACAGACTTGGAGCCGTGTGTAGCAAGAGAGAAGACTGTCAATTATAAAGATTGCTAGCTTTAATGAGAGGAGCAGGACTCCACTGACTTTCCCTGGGAAAGCAGTTCACAGACAATTGTGTATTTATTGTTTTGTCTCTTGATTGGGCCATAAAATAGAATAACTACCAGACAGGCAGATATTGAAACAGGTAGATATTTTGTCTGTCAGGCTTTCACTTTACAAGCCGTACAATGGGCTAAGGCAGCTACTATTAAATTTCAACTCAAAAGTCAATTGTAGCCTTATGATAAAGATCGACATTTTAAAATCTTGTCTTCTGCAGAGGCTTTTTTTTGTTTGTTTTTCTGGGGAAAAGTATTCTGTAATGCTTCAAGCCATCCAGAGACTGACAACAAGAAAGCAAGGGGAAGGTTTTCCTCCTGAGCTGACAGAAAGACCTACTTAAATCTTGCAGTTTGTGACCTATTCTTCTCAGCTCGCAGAGACACACCGTGACCCACCTCCACACAACAGCTACCCAAAGAAATTCACTCAGATATTATGTACATACAGATGGGACTCTGCTGAATCTTCTGAGTGTTAATCCAATCCTGTCATCCTCTGAACACCTCAGCAAATTAGTACTACCCTCACCTCTTACACGTGAAACACTGTTCTCCACTTTTCAGATGTAAAGCACAGAGACCATAAATGGCTTTACACACATGAGAAAGTGTCTTGTCACACAGAACCCAAACTGATGGTGTCCCAGGTGTCTCCCCAGGCCAGCACACTGGCTGAGTGACGGAGTGCCCAAGAGCCGCATCCTGCACCTGCCGCTGGGCACTGTGTCATGAAGCACAGCTCATCAGCGAGGGCTCCTCACAGGAATGTCAAGGCTTGCTGCAGCAGGTGAAAATAACCCTCTCCTGGAGCTCAGAACAATTGAAGTAATACCTATTATTCACTACACCAGAGCTGTTGAAGAGACCCAGAGGCCAAACCAATTAAAAATTTGGAAAAAGGACGACGACAACCAGGGAAGTACCATTTGCATTCACACTAAATATCATCTAGGAGTCTTAAAGTCTTGGGGTTTATACATATTGAAGGAACTTTACAGATTTTGCTCTCCCCTCCCCTTTAGCAAAATCACATTTTGAAAATATAATTGAGAGACTGAAAAGACCTCACCTTGCAGTTTTTTTGTGTAGCTGCGTTAGGTGCTGAGTAATATAAGCTCTCTCTTAACAAGTGCCCTGTTTTCTCCCGCTGATCAGAGGCTTTCTGTGAGCACATTTGACTGGCAGAGTAATGGTGCTTTCTTAAGAACTGTAACTTTTCACAGCAGGGTGCTGGGTTCTGTGAGAAGTCTTTCAAGCAGGTTCACAGCTCTGCTACAGCACTGCTGCTTTGCGAGGTTTATGCTAGAGAGCCCAGCCATGTTTTGCAGCAACCTGGTGGCTTTGGTACCCGTGCTCAAGGCTGACCTCTCTGGGTTTAATCTGTGACTCATTCCTGTTTCAGCTGGCACTGATCGGGGGGCCACAGCCACTTGAATATTGTTTGTTTGGGAATAAGGCATTATCTTCAGTGTTTTCCTCTCTCAATTTTTTTGGAAAGAAGGATCCACCTACCCTGGGCCCCTCACTACAGGAAGGACATTGAGCTGCTGGAGCATGTCCAGAGGAGAGCCACCAAGCTGGCGAGGGGTCTAGAGAACAAGTCATACGAGGAGAGGCTGAGGGAACTGGGCATGTTTAGTTTGGAGGAGGCTGAGGGGAGACCTCATTGCCCTCTACAACTACCTGAAAGGAGAGTGTAGAGAGGTGGGTGTTGGCCTCTTCTCCCAAGGGAATAATGACAGGACCAGAAGAAATGGTCTGAAGTTGTGGCAAGGGAGGTCTAGATTAGATACTAGGAAGAATTACTTTACTGAGAGAGTGGTCAGGCACTGGAACAGCCTGCCCAGGGAGGTGGTGGAGTCGCCATCCCTGGAGGTATTTAAGAAACGTGTAGACGTGGCACTTCAGGGCATGCTCTAGTGCCCAAGACTGTTGGGTTGTGTCTGTTTGTGGGTGAGTGTGGTGTGGGGTTTTTTTGGGTTTTTTTGTGGTTGGACTCGATGATCTCAAAGGTCCCTTCCAACCATGAAGATTCTGTGATTTTGTGATTCTTTGGAAATACTAAGGGACCCAAACTGCTGATGCTGCTGCATTGTGGGAGCTGCAGTGATCTGAATATACCCAATTCCTGGGCTCAGCCAGGAGGTTTTCTCGATGTGTTTCTTTTTTGGCTAGCTCTTTTTCTTCCCAGGACATCCTGGGAGATTTCTTAGGGCCAGTTTGGAGGGAGAAATTAGTAAGGGAATTGGAAGAGGCCAGAGCCGTGTCTAGCAGAGCTCTGCAGGGGTAGCAGGGCAGAGCACTACGGTCCCTCAGTACATCTTCCACCCTGCTGTCTTCACAGCAGGTTTGGGAAACTTTCCTGGAGGAAGTCAGAAAGTTTCTGCAGGAGAAAGAAATGAAAATGTTTCAAAATTTTGCTTCTGTCAGATGTACTTACTTTCTCTTTCTCTCCCTCTCTTTTCTTAATTTCTCTTTTCTGTTGCCTAAACATTTCCATGCTTTTGTTTCCAGTTCTATTCTGCTCTTACTTGAAGGCAGCAATTTTGCTCAAGAGATTTATAGCAATAGAAAATGGAAGACAAAAGTCTCATTGATGATTTCAGACAACAAAGGAGAAACTGAACAAGAAGGTAATTAAAGTAAAATCCTGAAAGCTCTTCATTCTACAAGGTAAAAAAATGTCTCTAAATCCCAGTTTAATTTTTCTTGTCATGTTGACTATCCAACTCCAATGAATAGACAAAATGTTATAGCGCATCTCCCTTTGTGTACATATTTTTAATTCTTTTTCCTGCACTTACATTATAAAAGGTTGAGAAGCTGGAAGCGTTTTTGTGCACAAAGGAAGGGAATTTGCCCTGCAGTCTGATGCCTATTAGGTTTTAAACCTGTTTGAAATAATGAATAGCAATCTATTGTAATTAAATATAAAACATTAATTAACTGAGTATTATTAACAAAGCGAAACAAGAACAATTTTTAAAGTTTATATTTCCTTTAACAGAAATTTCCCTGCTTATGAGGACACTGTCACCTAACCCTCAGCTAAAGACTCCGTGCCAATCACAGAAGGCATTTTTCAGTCTCAGATGTGAGAATTACATTCCTTTATGTAATGTAATATTATATTATTAGAAGTGTAGAATTATTGTATCAAGAGCTCATGCAAGAATTCTACCAGTAAAAACCGTCTTTCTCCCATTGCAGGTATTTTTCTACACATCATTTCCAGCAGAAAGATGCATACGACCAGTATCATTGAATTACCAAAACAGATAATATTCATCACTTGATAATCTGGGTCTGAAAAGCCACATAAGAGACTATCATCTCAAGCACGCTGGCACTAAGATGGTTCTTTCTTACAGCAAAATTTCCAGCCAGGAGAGATAAATGAATTTATCAAGTGTTGTTCAAATTTTACTTCGTAAGAATTTATTGATTCTGTGCCACATGACACTTTGAAGCGCAGCTGATGAAATTTACTTTGGGGCAGAATGTACTTCTCTGTGGGAGATCTTAATGCACCCAAAGGCTTCTTTGGTTTGGAGAAGCACAACATTGCCCAGGATAGTTATGGAAGCAGACGTCTACCAAGGGAAAACAATGTTTTTGGTTGCGTGCTATCGTGTACTGCCTGTTCCCTTCCTTACTATCCACCCTTTGCATGGGACCTACTGACGACATGTCACTGAGCCACAGGACGTGCCTGCCAGGATCCAGCACCTGAGGGTACACACTCAGGTATGCTTGTTCTTTCCTCTTTCACTCACACTAAGGACAGCCAGTTTCCCAAAGCAAACACAATAATCCCTTAAAACTCAGTAACCCCTGGGCTTTCGAAAGGAAAAAATTGAGAAGGAAAAGGGTTTTCCTCTAGGCTCTGAGGGGAGGGAGAATGAGCAGTGGCTCCACTGTACAGTGAGGGTTTGCCTTGCAGCAGCATCTGAATGCCAGTATTTCACCAGCAGCACAAACATTTTCTGCACCCCGCATCAAGCCTGAGATTAATTGTTAAAGCAGATATTTGTTTTAGGACACATGAGAGCACTCCCTGCAACAGTTTGTAGGCACCATAGCCTCCACCTGGCTCAGAGCGCAGCATCAGCATCTGCGCAGCTTTAGCATCATCTGCTAAGCTGCACCCACAATTTTGTCATTTACTCCTAACGGGGAGGTTTCCCAGGAGTTCCTCCCTGTGTTAGTGCTATTTCTTCAACATGGATCAGGAATAAAGCCAAAGCTCAGCAATCCCTTTAGCCCATTGCCTCCAAAATTCTCAAAAGCCACTGGCAGGAAAAGATAGATAGGTTCAGGTTTATGTCTTTAGCATCCTCCCCTCCTATGTAGAGTGTTTGCATGGGCTTTGTGTAGCTATTCTTAACCAAACCCCAGCATTCAACCCGGTTAATCCTCATCACTTCTCTGTGCACGCATAATCCAAACAACCATCTTTCCCAATATTTTACTTTCTTCTTTTCTGTTTGCATAACCCCTGTGAGGTTTGCAGGCTACATCTCGTTCCCTCAGGGAGGTGGCAAAATCACAGCAAATCAGGCTCTTTGCTCTATAATTTCCCAAAGATCAAAGTTTAGTTATCATTAGAATGTAAATGTCACAATATTATGAAACTGGTGCATCAGGACAGAACATATCTTCCTCTTTGAAAGTGTTTCTATGCGATATGACATTTTGGTAACATTTGAGGGAGGACTTTTTTTTTTTTCTCTTTAATGATCTTTCTCAGGTTTTTTTTGGCCACTATATGTATGCTACTCCCACCTGCTAAAATAAATTTAAAAGAAAGTATTTTACAAAGTATTTTTCTTTTTCAAATTGGGTCCAACATCCAATATTTTTTGTTATATTTTTTTAATCTGTTTCTCAAGAAAAAAAGGGGTTGAGCTTTCATGAATATTAAGAAAGCATTGCTCCTAAACTATTTATAAATACTCTCAAATTATCAAGATACCACAACATGAGTTGCATTCCTGGAGTGTATCGGCACAGGTGATCCACTTGAAAAAAGCAAGAAGATAAAATCCAATAAAATAGTTATTCCTTTGAACAACACAATGATTTGTCTTAAGCTTTCCCGTGTGAATCCATTACAACTACAGAAATGACAGTCCATGAAGTATCTCAACTTGTTTAAGGACACAAGCAGCTGGTGATCCTGAATCAGTACCATTTCTTGCACTTTGCTTCCAATCTCAGCTCTAGATTACATCAGAAGTTGTGGTTTTTTAAAGCTCCTCTAGAAACAAATAGCGTACTGTATACCACATATTGATACAAAACGTGATGTTAGAGAACAGGAGTGAGCAATCTGCATGCAAATTTTACCAATACCACAATCCCCAGCAAGCATTCTCAATGTCAGGATTTTTCTCATTTTTTTTAAGCCCATCAGGACAGTGTAGTTCAGCTGAGATGTTTCAGGAGGCAACAGAAGGCAGTTTTCACTGATTTAAGTTCCAGGGTGGGATAGTGGGAGTTCTTTTCCAGAAATGGCCAGAGCAGAAATGGAAATGTTTTAAAGTAGTCTTCGCTTGCTTACTGCTCTTCTGTTGGCATAATTCGCTGGGTGTTTCAAACCCTCTACTAACCAAAATCCTGCCTGAAGCACAGGGTGAAATTTTCTTTGTTCAAGAGACGGGAGATGAGATGGAAAGCCTCCAAATCTTTAGGTTTATGAAAATTGCTTTTGTGAGATGCTTGAATCCTGACCTGCGTAAACCATCTCCAGTGTGAGATGTAGCACATGTTATCAGCTCACGTTTGTCTGTTACTTCTCCAGTAAGTCAATTAAACTAACAGGACCGAGGTTTCCAAAGATGCGTTACATAAAGCACTGGCTGCAGGAACCACGTAGTGATTCTATCAGGTAACTCCAGTACATTGGACTATTACTTAAACCCAGCAGCCTGGAAACATTCATCCCCACACCAGCCGGGTTTAATAAATGATTAATGGAGTGAGTCAGCTCAGCCTGAGGTAAGCACTTATTTGGGGCCTTGGGGAGGTTGGGCAGCCAGTGCTGGGCAGAGACTGGACTGCAGATGTGGGGTCCCACCTTCCAGCTCCTTTGTGGTCTCATGGGAGAGCTTCCAAAGCAGAGCTAGCTGCCTCTCGTTTAGTATGGCCTCCGTGAACCTAGAGAAAGGGGAAAGCAGCTCCTACTGCTTCCCAGCAGCCCGAGATAGACATGCCCCTGAGATCTTGTAAAAAGTATAGATGTAAGTTATATATTACATATATAATATAATNCTGGCAATTACATTTATCTGGAGCACCTCAGCCCAAAAAGGACTGTAAAAGACCTTGATACCTTTGAAATTAAGCATTTTAAAACTCTAAATGATCTCTGTAAACAAGCGATGCTCTTTGTTATCAGCCAGTAAAAAGTCTAAGTACTAAGTACGTATCTCGGGGCAACTGAAAATAAAAAGGTAAAAACCCAAGGAAAAATTCTCCACATCAGTAAGATCCACTAAATCATTCTATGCTCACAAATATCTCTTTTCCAAGATCGTGCTTGGGATCGAAGACTATTCCAAATACCTTCGAAATTCATTAAATTCATGCTGATTATTTTTAGCCAGTGCACTTCTCCAGCCATAATAAATACGAAGGCAAAGGGGAAAAAGGTCAGTGCAGGAAATAACCTTAGGTGTCAGAAATCTCTGACGTGTAGTCTTTTTCTATAAGCATTAAAAACCACCTGCATTTTCAATTATACCTTTTCAGGTACAAAATTTTTAAGGCTGCTGACTCTTGGTGTGGAGCTTTTGGTGGGGGAATCCCTGCAGGGTCCTGATTCAGGAGAGAAGTCCTGAAGAGCAACAAGGTTGGGTTTTTTTCACCTTACTGCTTAGAGACTCGTCCTGCGATATCTGGTAGCTGTGAAAACAAAGCATCTGGAAGCTGATATTTATTAGCAGAGGATGGGGTGCTTACGGGCCACCCACTTTATGCACAGGGTCTGGGATCGGGTGTATAGTAATCAGAGTATTGCTACTGCCATCTTGGTCTGGGCACGTAGGAGGCATCAGGTTTGTAGAGACTGGCAATAACTTTTCTTAGATCAACATTTTAGCGTCTCGTCAGACATCGTGAGGGGACAGTTTGACTTAAAGTTTTATTTTCTCTAGTTGTGCCACCTGATCTGACACCTCCATGTTAGGGAGAAGGTAAATAATGTAAAAATTACGCAATAAGTGTTAGAATGTTATAAAATAACATAAGAAGAATTTTTCCTGCACCTCTGTTGACTGTATTACTTCCCACAGGCACTTTCAAGACATGCATGAAGATGCAAGCGTGGTTCACAAAGGGTAGAGTCTAAGGACATTTGAGAGGGAGAACCTAGGGCAGGCAGACAAGTTACACAGCCTGGTATAAAAAGCAACAAGATTATCAACAAAAAGCAGCGTGCTGGCTATAAGATCATTGAAAATTTAAAATTGACAGAAAAATCCCAGCTCCACTGAAAGCAGCACTGACTTCAGAAGAAACATTATCTTCCTGCGGATGAGTAGAAGGCACCTCACCCAACTCAGGCTGGTGAAACCCTGTTTGAAAGACCCCATATTACATTATATTTACAGCCCCTTAGAAACAGGAACCATATTGCTCTATAGTGCAAGCTCCCTATAGCAAGTGCAACGGAGTGTGAATTAGAGGGTCACTGAGGTGAATTTCAAGGCATTGCATGTTGGTAAATTCTATCTTGTTTTAATAGCAAAATCTTTAATTGGAGTATTTGCAGCCATTAAAGAGAAATTTATTACAGAGCAGTTCTTGTAAGAAAGAAAACAAGTCTAGACTATATTTTTTTGCACATTTTGGCTTGGACATCTTAAGACATACTTGCAATCTTAACTAGCTAAGGATTGGGGTTTTCTGTTCATTATAGTACAGCCAGAATTATACCCTGTAACAACTCTGATAAGATTTGGAAAGGAAACAAAGATTCAAATGCAGTTTTAACTTGGCTTGCTTTTTTTGGCCTTTTTTTAAACCATTTTTCAGATTCTGCTCATGTTTCTGATTATTTTTGTTTCTTATGCAGATAAACACTATCAACTTACACCATCATATCACTGTTACTGTGCAGCAGGCAACTTAAGTAATGTCTGATTTTTAGCCCCTGTTATTATAAACAAAATTCTGTTTTAATATGACTAAATTGGTACGGAAAGGTAGGAATATTGCCTATGATTGCAATGCTGTAATACATTGCATGTGGAAAAACTGAGTGATAAAGAGCTTAATTAACTGTGATTTATATTGATCTATATGTTCATAAAATCACCAGAGTTTGGAAGGGCTTAATTTGTTTTTCATAAGTGATGCCTGGAAGACTAGTAATTACAGTCGTAAACCAATTACTGAATTAAAGTGTAGTAAATTTGAAACAAAAGCAGTCAGAGGATATTTCATTAGGAAGCCCACTAAGTCAAAGCAAAGGTTAATTTATGCTTATATGACACTGAAACTGCAGTAGCATCTGTGACAGGTGAATTTTTAAGTCTCTTCTCACTCTAAACTCACATTCTCGAGGTTTCCAGAAACATTTATGTTTTGCCTTAATAGCTGTAAGCAGGGTCCCAAAGCTGTCTTGTGGATGTAAGTGGACAATGTTAATATTATTTCTTTGCTGTGTGTGGGTGAGAAGTCCTGAGCTGACCCAGAAGTTGGTAGGTTGTGGTGAGCCTACAGTTGAAGAACTCTGGAGAGCACGTTTATGGGTTAACAGAGCAAGAGTTGCTCTTGGCAAAGCCGGCAGTTGCTGACTGATATACGAGCCAGACAGGTAAGAGGCAAAAATTTAATTTCAATCTTTCAATTCATATAAAGTTCATCAGGAAAAAGCTGACATGCAGAGGTCAGGCTGTCCAAGAGGTGATGGGTGCCCCATCCATAGTAACTGGACACACGTATACATGTGACACCAGGATTTTGTCTCCCTGATGCTGAAAATAACCTTTTGTTTTTCTTGACGTATGCCTAGGGAATCTCAGAGGAAGTTAAAAATGGGATGGCAAAGAGATTGTGAAGACCCAACTGTGTTAACATTTCCAATATGACAACACTTTGCAATGTGCTAGAGAGGACCTAACCTCTCATAAAAGTTTGTGGTCCAGGCACCATGACATCAAGGCTCCATTTCTGAGGGAGCTGAAGAGGAAAGGGAGCAATAAGGAGAAAGCAGCCATTCCACTTGAGTGAATGGAGACTGATAAACACCGTAGCTTTCTTTAAGTGGTCTCTGAAGACAACGTTGAGGGTTACAGATGCGACAGTTCCCACAAATGTACCTCTCGGGTTCCCTGTAAAAATTTGACAAGGATTTATAAAGTAACCCATTGAAAGAGAAACTTGTGAAAGGCTATTAGTAGTAGATGGTCCATCTTAAGAAAGTCCATTGCTTAGGAAGAACTATTTGGGTTTTTTAACGGATAAAAGAACTAACAAAATCTGAAGATGGCACAAAATGATTTTGGTTCCTTCAGAGCAAGCAAAGAGTCTGGTGAATGCCACAGGCTCTGACACACCAAGCTGTGTGGGCAGAATGGCATCTGGTGAGGTTAACCCTCAACTAACCCAAGGCCAAGTGTATTTGAGAGAAGCCTTGAGTAACATGCGGTTGGTTACTAACTGAGGTGTAAATATTAAGGAGAAAGTGGTTCCTACTAAGGACTATTCAGTGGAAACGTGCTCAACACACAGTCTTGGACAAAACAAAGAGAAGTTTTGGCTGATCTTGAACACCATGTCTTGACTGCAGGTGATCCAGTGTAGCTGCTCAATTAACCGCTCTCCAACCCCGTTCTGTCACCGTCATCTAGGTCAACTTTAACACTCCGAACAATGTGTTGCTGGTTTTCTGTTGTTTTGCAGTTTGTTGGGGGTTTTTTGTTGTTTTTTTTTTAACATGGATCACTGTGACTGAAGTGGGTTAGGGAGAGATGGCACGTGGTGGTGTGCTGACAGATCTGGTGACACTCTGCCTCGTGAGTGGTAGAAAAGGGCAAGAAGCTCTGGCTGGGCTGCCAGGGGTGACTTAGTTCAGACACAGCCTGTAAAGACTGCACAAAGACAAGAAAATATTGGCACTACCTCAATGGCGTATGCCTGGATAACAGACCTTCTCACCTTGACTATGCTACTCGGTTCTGATAGGATGCCTGGGAGCAGCTGGGATAAAATTCTGTTCATCTGAGGGCTGTTTAGTTTTCCCAGGAAAAAGTTAAAGGCAGACACGATCAGGGGGTTGTTCAGCCTGGAGAAGAGAAGGCTCTGGGGAGACCTTATAGCAGCCTTCCAGTACCTGAAGGGGGCCTACAAGAAATCTGGAGAGGGGCTTTTTACAAGGGAGTGGAGCAATGGGATGAAGGGTAATGGTTTTAAACTAAAAGACAGGAGATTTAGATGAGATATCAGGAAGAAATGCTTTACTGTGAGGGTGGTGAGACACTGGAACAGGTTGCCCAGGGAAGTTGTGGATGCCCCATCCCTGGAGGTGTTCAAGGCCAGGCTGGATGGGGCTTTGAGCAACCTGGTCTGGTGGGAGGTGTCCCTGCCCATGGCAGGGGGCTTGGAACTCCATGATCTTTAAGGTCCCTTCCAACCCAAACCATTCTATGATTCTATGGTCTCTGCACGGTGAGCAAAACTGTGGTAGTGGGCTCTTTAGCCTTGCAAACAAATGTACAGCGGTGCCTCAGGGCTGCTGTTTGAAGCTGGACGAATTTAGACGGGAAAGGAGATTGCAATTTATCTAAGCAGGGAGTTATTAACCACAGTAAATGCTGTTTGGGGTTCTCCATCACTGCCTTTGTTCAAATCAAAATGGGATTTCTCAACAGAAATACAGTCTGTAATTCAAAGGGGAATTAATTCATGCCTGGTTATAATTGGTGTTATGGAGAAAGTCAGACAAAACAATTACAGTGATCTCATCTGGGCTAAAAATCAATGAGTCTATTTAAAAGTGAAAAACAAAAAAAACAAAAAAAACCCACCAAACATAACAAAACTCAGTCAGGAGGAATTAATTTCTGGAGATTGTGTTTCGCAATGGCATATCAGTTTCCACTAATGAAAATTCATACCTGGAGTGATAGTGCTGCATTTCTCAAAAACACTGTTTAAGGAGACAAATTAATTTTTAAAGGAAGTAGTAACTGTAATTTTTGGCTGAAATCAGAGCCTCAGTGACAGAAATTACATGAGTTTCACTTCTACAGGGGGTCAGAACTTCATCTGCTTTTCCCTGCTTTCACAGCCATAAGCGTATCTCATTCTGCATGATTTTAAAGAAGGATACAGGGGTTTTTCTGCTCTGCAAGTTGTGGTATTACTTTTGGAAATGAAGAAAACCCAGCATACAGTGGCTGAGTGGTTGGCTTTGATCTGATGATGTCTCGAAGTCAGGGATTAGATGAACAGAGAAATGTCACTGGTATTTTCCAGCTACAGAGGGTTGCAGTTACAATGTTGTGGCACCCTCAGCAATAACAATTTGGTCTTTTTTATAGCCTATCACTGGGTAGGATTCAAAATCAATGTGAAAATGCAGAGTACATACAAAGAATCACTGCTACTAGCCCAGCAATTGAACTACCAATGGAAAGGAATGAGCTTTTAATACAATGAAAGAAAATTAATTCAGTGAAAGAGACGATGGATAAAGTTTCCAAAGCAAAGGAATTACAACAGCCCTCTGTATAGCAAAGTTACGGTACGCTCACTGTTCAGAAGTGGTCAGAAAAATATTGGGACCTCAGCAACACAAAGCCAGATTGCTACGTTTTGGTACTCTGATGTGTTATCTCAGTGCATACACTGAATTGTCAGAGCCATTTCACTCAGTATCCAAGGATCCCAAGGAAGTCTCCTGTTCCAATCCTGACCAGGGCTGACTGCCAAGCTGAAATGCAGCATTTCAGTGCTCACGTTCATGTTTCAAGGTGGCACTTTGTTCGAGAAGGCAGTCAATCCAATCCCACCCTTCAGTGGCTGCCAACATGCAGTGAGCTGTTCTGCAATCCAAAAGCTAATCTGTGAAAAGAAAAAGCAATGGTCTGCCTTCATTTAGAGTTTTCAGTGGTTTACGTTTGACAAACGTGCACATTTTTACAATATTTGGTATGAGCATGGATCCATTTTCTGGTGAGCACTCCTGGAAAGCCAAAGAAAAAGGAGAGGGCAAATTGTTACCTTTCCTAATTATTTTCCAGAGTGTCCATTCCCACATTTTACTACAGAGAATACATTTCTAGGTTTTTCGGATTTTTCTTGGGAAGAACTGAAAAAAGGAGGGGTTGTAACTGCTGTAAATGCCTACTTGAGGTTACAGATTAGCCTGGAACAACGGCTGGCAGCTGTGCCGACAAAAGCAACCCTGTCTCAGGAAAAGAGTCCTCTCCAGAAAAGATTGCGATCTCAACATTCAATTTCCAAAGAGTTGAAAGCTCCCACAGAGTAGAAAACACCGGCATTCGTGGCACAGAAGAACAGGGCCTCAGAGCACAGCGTTTCCCACCGAGGTGACCTGAACATGGGACACGTTGATTCTGATGACCATGAATTCTCCAGGCTCCCTTTGGATCCACTCAGTTTAGACACAAGTCAGTTCCTTCATGGCAGATGTGAACTGGTACATTGGGGTCCACCAGTTGCTTCACTGTCCATCACCGACTGCACTATCACATTGGAGGAAACACCTTCATGCTCTGCAAAGCATATGCTCTTACAGATCATGTAAGCATTTGGTTGTGGTGGGGGATTGCCAAGATGGAGTGAAACACGTACACCTAACGGCAACAGGACGAAACCAGGCAGAGCAGCAGCGGGAGAGACAACCATGTATGAGAAAGCTCATGGCTTCGGTTGCTCACATTTTCAGAAGGAGAGTCGTCTTTGGGAAGCAAGGCAAAGAGAACCTGGTAAAGCAGCAGCCATCTGAATGCAGCAAGTTAGACAAAAACCCTACTTTAATTTTAAAGATGGAGCGAAGTCTGCTTGTGAGCAGCAGCCCCTCAGTGGTGGGCTGGGACAGCAGAGGAATGGGCTGCAGGTGGTGGCAGGGCCCTTCTACCCTGGGCTCCTTAGAAACCACACACCCAGCAGAGAGCAGAGATTTACCACTCTTTCACAACTCACTTGTCAATTAAATTCTTTGCCAGAAATCATGCAGAAGTGTTTCAACATTTGATTTGGGGTTCCTTTAACCTGAAGGTGGTTTTTTTTATTATTATTTCTCTTGTTCCATAGAAAATTTTCTCAATGCCAATTCTGTTATGCACTTTTGAAAAATAAACAGGGCTCAAAATGAGTTATTTCTTATAGGAAAACGGTCTGTTGGGAACACATCACGCATTCGATTTACTAATCAGAATCTTGTGATAATTTTTACTGTGCATTGCAAATGCAGGCAGCCCGTGTTACATCTGCAGTGCTCAGATAGACTGGAACTGCTCCAAACTAGTTCTCCAAAAATTTATTTCTGAAATTTCCCGTACATTTTCGGTTCCTTCATCGTGGTCTCTAATGCATATTTATCCAACGGACTAACTATATGCATATCAACAGTTTAGTAGAATTATGTGTACCATAGTGTTAGCACATAATAGACTGTCTTTCAAAGTACATAGAAACTGCTGCCTAAAGAAATACGTGTTTCAACCTGAAGAAGCTCAAAGACTAAAATCATCAGAGAAGAAAGATAAATGGCCTTAGCTTACAGTAAAAAAAGCAGCAGGAAAACTCAAATTTAAGTGATATGCTTCATGAAACAGTCTCATATGGCTGGTCATAAATAAAGTGCGGACCCAGGTTGTTGCAGACAAATTTCAAGGATGAGCCAAACTGCCAGTCAGCTGCAGCTCTGACTTCTGGTTTCACCACTCAAATTCAGAACGATGAGGTGCAGGAGAAAGGATTTTTGGCTCCTGTGTAGCTGATGTGAAAACATGGGTCTGGGAAAGAAATAGCAGTGGTGAAGCACAGAGGAACCGTGGAGGCAAGAAGCGTTCTGCAGAAGTCTACCTTCCTGCAGCATGGTGGGAAGGGACACATGAGGACACAGCTCAGCCAACGAGCTCCTGAATGTGCCATTTCCTCCCACACTTACTAAATCTCTGTAGAAATGCTGCTTATTTGCAGCAACAAAAAATGTTTGAGGTGGCGCGCGAGGCAGGACTGAAAGAAGCGGCAATTTCTTTTCAGCAGAAGCTCTGAGGGAGCCTGGGATTAGCATTTCGTTCAAAGGGGCCGGTAATTCCTTTCCAAAATGTTTAAAGGAGGCAGGTCCCACCTCTGGTGTTGCACATTGGTGCCTCCCCCAAAGGGGATGGCTTCAGAAGGGAAGAGGCTGAGGATAATTTCCTGGACCTTTCCTATCGCTCTCATCTCTGCTGTGTTTCACTGCTGAGAGTACAAAGGCCCCCACTATTCTTATCTTGGCATTCCCACTTAGGGGAATGGGAGAAGCATTACAAATGAGTCTGCAGGGATGTATCTTGAGAGTGGCAATAAACACTGAAAAAACAGCACTGGGGGCCGTGGCCACTCAGATGGTTTGGGAGCGGTGAAACTATCCCACATCCCGGCTCTGAAAAGCTTGTTCATTTAAACGTGGTGACCGGTTCTGCTCCTGAGGAAGACCTCACGGTCGGACAGTCACAGCTGATGTTATTTTCAGACCACATTTCTGCTCCCCCTTCTGTCCTCCCACAGACCATGTGCTAAAGCAGCAGCCTCTCACTGTCCCCCCCCCCGCCGGCAACAGGCAGGACACGAGCAGGATACGCTAACATCAAGGTCGTTCTAAAAATTCGTGCTCTCTCTTCTACTTCCTTGTTTACTGGCTTTACAGACAGCAAGTCTATCACTTATTTTTTGAGCCTAACAACTTCCTTGGAGCTGTTGGGTAAAACACATGTGCGATAGTCAGCATCAGTCAGGAAAGCGCTGTGGTTTTAAGCAGTCTTTTTTCTGAAGAGGTTCAACTTCTTCCTAATCCAGTTAACATCCCCATACTGTTATCTCCATGACCTACTATTAGCTGGCACAGCGAAAAAAGGTGCAGGGTGTCAATAGCTGCCAGGAGTTCATATTGAACTATTTCTCCAACTTAATATAATATTAAACAAATAAAACAAACCACCACCACTCACAAACAGTTTAAGCCAATGGATTAGATTTCCTGCATATTAATACAAGGCTATAAATGATTCTTTTGAAAAGCTGAATTAAACGTATAATTAATTGCCAAGGCCTGGTTTGTGGCATGGCTTTATAGAGTTAGTCCCTCCTTCCAGTGCACCCAGCCTTCCCCATGCCTGGCAAGTCGCCACACAGGCTCTTTCCTTCAGTCAGCCAGTTGGATCGCTGACTTTTGCTCAGTGTCTCCTGAGTCTGAGTGCTCTGCTGTGATTTCAACCATGGGAAATGCCATTTTTTTCATTCAGCGAAACACGTGGTCAGGAAACCCCTTTCCATAATTTTTCAACACATTCCGCAATTTCATGGCGTTACACATCTGTTCACTCGGCAGCCCCCTGAAAACTCAGTGCCCCCCTGAGGATCAGCTCTGTGTGGTACTTGCCTGGGAATAAGCCTGTTAGAAAAGTCTCTAATTCCGCACTACAGCTGCCTTTGGGTCTTAAACTATACACGTCCCCAAGCCCTGACAGCGCAGGACTGTCCTGCCCATGGTGGGGGAATTTGCCAGGACAAGACCCCACAGTGTTCTGCTTGCTCCCTCTTCCACGGCAGAGCTGGAAGTAAGACAACCGCAGGAGAAGTGGACACCTTTCAACAGTGACCTCCAAGGAGCAGGGTCTGCCCTGAACATTTCAGAAATGATGCCTTGAATAAATAACTTCCCATAAAGAGTTTTGACATCACAGCTGACTACTTTGCGGTTTATTACTTAAACGTGCTTTCAGGTAGGGTGAGCTTGTTGTAAACCAGCACCAGTCATACGTCGCTCCTGAAACGCCTCATTGGTGTTTAGAGATGAGCGAAAGGGGAAACCCTGAGGCTTGATATGAATATTCATGACGGCTCATTAGCTCCCAGTTTTTCCATAACCTGGTCATTAGCAGTCAATGAAAATCCAGAGAACAAATTATAACATATGCTACCTATGTGTAAGGAGAGACACCCTGTGCTGAGCAGGTAGGTCCTGACCTCCTCATACCAGTACTAACACCTTGCTAAGCTGTGCTTCACCAAACCTTTGCCTCATTTCACAGATCTTCATCCTGTAGAAAAAAATATTTTTCATTAAGATATTTCAGTGCAGAACATTATCCAAATGTTCTGGGAGATAAACCCAGCAAAAATAATTGAAAAATTACCAATAGCCTATGTGCAATACATGCAGCTGCATGTGTGGGCAGCATTTTCTTGGAGGCTGGTGGCTCAGGTGGTCCTCTTATCAGGGGCCTCCACTGCAGAGGAATACAGTATGGGGACAAATTTCTTGGCACAAGATTTACAATAGGGGAAAAAACCCATCCCCAAATAGGGTGAAGAATTAAGCTCTGGCAGTGAGTGAAAACCTGCGCACCATGCTTAAAATCAGTGGTAAAGTTCCCATTGACTTCAATGGGGCCAGAATTTGGGTGTCAGTTTTATCATACTCTTCCCAGATGAAGCACCTAGCCATTTGAGCAACCTGCTCTAGTAGAGGTGTCCCTGCCCATGGCAGGGGGGTTGGAACTTGATGATCTTTAAGGTCCCTTCCAACTCTAACCATTCTATGATTCTATGATTCTATGTTGTAAAGTTTTCTCATGCCATTGTGGGAAGAAGTGTAAGGTTTTATCTGCTTCTTTGGTTCTGTTTCATAGTGTGGCATTTTGGGGAGGGGAGGGGGAAAATCCCAACCCTGTGATTTCACTAGGAAACTACAGTAAAAAAAAAACAAACCAACATTTTACATTATGACTTCTCGCCTGCTCTCTACCCCCTGAATTCAATACCAGAGCATATACTGACACAAAGCTCCTATTTTTGCTGTATCTGTAGGAGAAGGTTTGAAAGGGCTGGTTGGCTGAACACGCTAGAAACAAAACCATGGGAAATGGAAAGCGTTATGACAGCTCTTTGTTCAGAGTCCTTCAACACAAAAGAGAATTCAGCAGATGGACTCAAACCCATAAGCTCGCGAAAGCATTTTCAGATGGGATGAGTTAGTTTTGTGCCAGATACGTGTAAGCTGACATGCTCCCAAGATCTGCAAAACATGGATAAAGAAAACCAAGCCTTTGCCAAAACCTAATACTATAATTTTCATGCAGTCCAACACATTAACTGAACCTGTGCTTCCCAGTCTTATTTGCAGGCCAACATTAATAAGTAAGATGATGCTAATTTTCTATTGCCCCCCACAATCTATTTAAAATAAAGAACAAACCACCATCCTCCAAAACTTCACTATAATAAGTTCACATTCAGCTAAGCACCCTTTTATCCTACTGCTTAAGCCACTCCAAATCACTGCCAGTACATTGCTAAATGCTCTTTGCTGAGAGTAGCAAAGCTTTTACAGTTCAGAATGGCAAGACTGACTTCATAAAAGATTAATATACTTGAAAAGCAGGTCATTTATTAAAAGATCTTTTAAAAGCCTCATTTCTTAAAAAGCAAAACTATCTACCCACCTCCGCATCTCGTCTGAAAGCATTTGCATACGCAGCTGTTCTCAAAATCTCAACCCTGTTCTTTTTTTTCCCTTCTTCATTTTTTTAAGACATGAATAGCAGGTATTTACTGCAAGAGCGGCACGCTTCACCATGTGCCTTCAACTTTTATGCACTGATTTATCCCCTCTCCCATAGGAACACACAAGATACCCTTTTCCCATACACGGGGTTGAGGTGTTGGACCTTCAGCCCCAGGGCTGCACGGGGCAGCAGCCTAGGGATTTTGGCTTCCAAACCCACTCTTACCATGGCTGGAAGTCTCCCACAATAGCCTGGAGAGGACAGACTTTGTGTCTCCTGGATGTCCCACTGTCCTCTTGTTCTACGATAGCCTGTTCTGGCGGCGCTCTTCGTCCGACTGCCTGGGAACCGAGCGGGCAGCGCAGGTTGTCTGCATGCCACGGGTGAAAGACACGCAGGCATCATGTCACCAAACAGCAGAAGGCAAAATGGTAGCTATTGCTTGGATAGTGGGCTTGTATCATTCTTTTCACTGGAAATTGTACCACCTTTGCACAGCGCAGTCCTCAAGCCAGCATTTCGTATGGAGCCAAAGAAGTAGCAAGAGTATGCATTGAGCGAGATACAGCAGAAAAAGAAATTCAGGCCATTTTGGACCAAGATGTTGATATTTCAAGATATGTTTGGCATCCCGTTCTTCATGAGTGTTTTCAATCACTGCTTCTTCCTGAAGAACCACCTCTTGCTGTTTCATCTTGCCTGCAAATCACATAGCACACCCGCAAGTGAAGAAATAATCCATTAAATAGATTACTATCTGCTCAGGACATGGCAGCGCAACTGCAGCCACAGAGTTACGCTCTTGGAAAAGGGCTGCCGGGAACATAGAGTTGTAAAAGACAGGCCAAGTTGTGGGAAAGTTGCTATGGCATTCAGGGGCATTGACATAACTAAGGGATGAGGCTGCTTAAGAAAGGATAAACGAGAAGAAAATGACAACCTTAGTCATAAGTTTCAGAGAAGAGAAGATGGAAAAGCCAGGCAAGACAAGGAAGCAACATGCAGAAAAAAGAATGAAAGCTGGGAAAACGCAAAAAAAGGCAAGACACCAAGAAGGTGGAGAAGACTTGTAGTGCCAAAAGCAGGAAACAATAATAGCACAGATACTAGCACTCTCTTACTCTTGTCATAAGATCGTCATGAAAATTACTTTAAATTTAGAAGAATGACATTTAAGAGACTAGAGGTTTTGTTATATAAATGATTGTTGTTCATTAAAAATAAATTTAAAAAAAAGTTACCACTTATTATTACTGAGTTTTGATGGGCAGCCACAACCAAATTCTTAAGTTATCAAATAGAAAATATACTTGAAGGCTGTTTATACCTACCAGGGCAAGACAGATAGTGTGGTGTAGGTGCTTCCACTTTAGATTATACTGGACCCCAAGTGGACAACATCTGAGTATTTTAGCAGCAGCTTACTAAGTGTAACAAATGTTATTGATCACCCCTTGGGCTTCCAGGGAGGAAAATAAAAGGTGTTTATGGGTTAATACTTCTGACGGAAATCTGCTTATTTAGAGGTTCACTTAACAGATGCCATCATCAGGAGATAAAAGTCCCTACACTGAACAGACAATTTTAATGGCCTTTCCCATTAAGCTATGAGTGATATATTTCAAAGGGCAGATTATTGGAGTCGTTCTGCTGACAGCAAGGAATGTCAGATGCATTCAGAGTATCTGTGAACATCTAAGCCTTGGTAACAAGGATTTTAATATAGAGTTATATTGCAATTCAGGACAAAATACCTTGACCAATTTATTCTCTGGTACAGCACAAAGGGACCTTACACTATACCCACATTTATATTCATTGCCAAAATAGGCAATGGACCCTTACTGTTCATAGGAACAAAGCTCCAGATGCTCTTATATTCTAAGCCTAATGTGTTCAGCTACTGGTGGGGCACCATTAATCACATAAAACACGAGTTTTATAGCCTTGGAAAACTGGCATCTCCCAGATTTATTGGTTTGACTACTCTGCTTCACAAAAAGTTTCTTATGAACAAGTGAGCTCTGAATATAACATACTAAACATTACCATCCCATAATCAATAGGTATCGTGAAGGCTGTTTTTAAGGTTTAGCTCCTTTCCTGTTCCCCGTCAGGCTGAAATTATCCAGCTCTGTACTGCAGAGCTCCATTAAGCACTTTGTTTTCCATTGAATGACTGGAATCAAATGTGTACGGCCTCCGTGGATGGATACACGGCTGTAAAAAGAGGTAAGTCAGCAATACTGATTGGCTCGGCTGTCTGAGCGTGCGTGCCCTTTGGATTTTTGAGCTTCTGCCAAAAGGCATCATGGTCCTGTGTTTACCCTTCAAAGGCCCCCGGTCACTCAGGGGGTGAGCGCGCTCACAGCACAGAGCTCTCCCCTGCACCTATGAAACAGGATTCATAAAAAAGAAAATTTTATTTCAGCACTTGTATTGGTCAAATGTATATTTGTGGCACAGATCCTATCTCTCTCATAGAATCATAGAATCATCTAGGTTGAAAGGGACCTTTAAGATCATCTAGTCCAACCATCAACCTAACTCTGACAAAAAAAACATCACTAACCCATGTCACTAAGCACTATGTCAACCCGCCTTTTGAATACCTCCAAGGTTGGTGCCTCAACCACTTCCCTGGGCAGCCCATTCCAATGTTTGATAACCCTTTCAGTGTAAACATTCTTCCTAATATCCAATCTGAGCCTCCCCTGGCGCAACTTGAGGCTGTTTCTTGTCCTGTCTCCTGTGACTTGGGAGAAGAGACTGACCCCCCTGGCTACACCCTCCTTTCAACCAGTTGTATAGACCGAGAAGGTCTCCCCTCAGCCTCCTTTTCTCCAGGCTGAACACCCCTCAGCCCCTCCTCGCAAGACTTGTCTCCTCACCAGCTTTGCTGCCCTTCTCTGGACCCGCTCCAGCACTTCAATGTCTTTTTCGTGGTAAGGGGCCCAAAACTGGACACAGGGGGCCCAAAACTGGACACTCATCTTTCATGCACTGTTGCTATATAATATGAAGGGATTAAGAGACCGTTTTCACTTTGCTTCCCCATCTCTTCCATTCAGAGAAACAGTTCGTCTCTGAGCAAAGCTGTAGGAAGGTTTCAAAGGGAGCTTGTAGCATCACTTTCCTCTTCCTTTCCCTTTCCCAGCGAGCCAAAGTAACAGAAGCACCATAAACCTCTGTGGTGGCTTCTTTTGTGTACGAGTGTGAATCCATACTAATTACTGAAAAGATGCTGTGTTTCTCTGCACTTCTGGTGCCAGGACTGTCAGTGCTGGGCTCAGCTCTGGCTTCCAGAGGATGCCACAGACTCGCATCTTCCTCCAGAGCTGCCACCGCCACAGGAGCTATTGTTTAACCACGGATGCTCACTCTGCCCTTCGCACCCCAGCAAACGGAGGCAGCTGGAGGCAGCAGGAAAGGCCACCAGAAAGGGTCCCCGGCGAGGCCTCTGAGTTGGTGGCAGCTCCCTGCAAATCCAGCCATGGGAGCTCAGGAATCCCCTACGGCAGAGGCAAAGAACCGACCCTCCCGATGTGTCTGCAGGGGCAAAATGGTTATTCTCACTTGAAAACAAAACCGGACCAGACACCAACCCTGTGGCATTGGTTCAAACGTACCGATTATAGCAAGACTATAAATCAATCAATCAATCCTGTCTGCATAAACTGTAATAAAGTGACAAACGGAGTCGTTATCTGCGTGTCCATTTTGCAAGGGATGAGCTTTTCCTATGATTTCTGTCACTGCGACCTCACCCGAGGTGAGGCAGCATGTTCAGCTGACTCTGAAGGTCCAGGTCCTGCAAAATCCTCCTCCCGGGCGTCCTGTAGGACGCAGGGACAGAGGCGTCGCCGCCTCACGCTGTGCTGAGTGTCAGCGGGGCCGCTTACCATCCCGGGTGAGGAAATGCTCTCTTACAGAGAGCTCACAGGCCTAACCCCCTCGTGGCATGAAAAGGAAATGAGTTTGATTCCTCAAGAGCCTCCAGCTTCCTAACAAACCTTGGGAAACGAGTTCAGAATACTAGCATATGCTCTAATCCATTTTCCAGTTATAAAGGCCTCTTTATTGCTGGCTTTGGCTGACACCGGTTGAGATAGCGTGTTTATCATCATTCTTAAAACACTCGAGAGAGAACAATGTGAGTGCATTTTTATTTCAGTTTTAACTTCTTTATTTCATTGCTGTACAGCTGCATTACACTTGGCTTTAATCCCTTAAGCATTATTTTCCTTGGCAAAACAGTCACTGAACTGAGCAGAACTTACTATTGGAAAAATATGCTTGAAAAACCAGTGTGATGTCAATGCCAACTGAAACCCGTGGAGCTTCAAATGTCACAAACGCGCCCGTAGCTGAAATACACAGCTCCTCATTTTTTTTTGACTGAACTAGGAATGTTGTAGTCTGAGGTTGTGAAGCCGAGTGTAAAAACCACAGAGTAGCCTCCTGAAACTGAATGTGCGCCTTTTTTTTTTTTTTTT
>VXAK01008200.1:174950-229691 GCA_013399435.1 Arenaria interpres
CCCCATGAACCATCATTTGGAAAACAATTACATAAAACTTGATGGAGGATAATTCCATAGGCAACAAAGGACCGCGCGGCTCCCCTTCTGGGCTCGCCTGCTTTAGCTGTGGCTATCGGTAAGTAAGTTGGGCTACAGGCTCCTTAGAGAAACGATAGAAGCCGACTTTGTAAAACATCTTTAATATTCAAATATATAAATAAGCACTACTGAAGGATAATTCAGAAGACTGCAGTGATTCATTATGAACAGATGCTATAAACGGGAACAGTAACATTGCTAGGTAAGGAAGAAGCAAGCTATTTTAGGAGTCTTGAAAATCTCTTCTAGTTCTTCAGACAGATCATGCTGCTATAGTTACTTTATAAAAAATTATATTCTGAAAAGCACTTGAGTAAAAGAAACCTTTTACTGGAACTATTATTTAACCAAGACCTTCTACAGCACTAAAACACACTGCAATTGAGTTCCCGATATAGTTTTAAGAATGGGAGGGGTAAGAAAAAGAATGAAAAAACCTACCATACCTGCACCAGGAGCTATTTATTAGCATAACACTCTTCCTTTTAAAGATTTCGTAACAACTGAAGTATATACAAAGTCTTACAGCATTTACACAATAAAAAAGTTTCCTATTAGCCGATGAAGTATAAGGTAGTGCTGCAATTTACTTCAAAGCGTGTATACAATAATAATGAAGCAGACCACTGTACTTTCAACTTCTCCGCTACCACACCACCACTGTCAGTTGAAATGACAGGTAATTAAACCACTGGGAAGACACAGATTGTCAAAAGATTTGTAACAGGTTGACCTGCAGCACTAACCATCATAAGGAGGAAAAGAAAAACAACCAAAAAAAAGAAAAAAAAAACCAACAAAAAAAGAAAAGCTACATACTGTCATGTTTCTACACTTTCCTAGAGCTGTAACAAACTTTCACAGCCTTAGATATAACATATGCAAGACAACATAATCACAATTTTTCAGATATAGTTCAGCTACTGAGTGTATTTACTTCTGAATAGGAGGCGTTATATTGATATGGCTGTGTGTTTCCATTTTTGTTCATTAACTGTTCAAATAGGTCTACAAAAAAATTAAAAGACAGCATGGAGTTTGTAGTCATGATGTGTTTGACTATAATAAAGGCATTCAATATCAGCTATAGGATCTAATCATTCCTGTCAAAAGTTTAAGACCAGGAATCCTTGAGTAAAAACCAAACCCACAAAATCCTGCACCTACAACATTTCCAGCTGTTGACTCCAACCTTCTTTAAGCTTTTCCAACAGGGATAATACAAAAATGACTAAAACGCTTGCACCAACCCAAATGCAAGACTCATTTATGTTATGAGAGGTCAAGCAGATTCACTAGACTACTTCTGCTGTAAAACCGAGGGAGCTTACCTAGAATAAAGAAACTTTTACTGAACAGTCCCTTACTACAAGTAGGGATATATAGTTTAACAACGATACATAATTTAAGAACGTAGCATTCTTTGCCTTTTAGAAAGTTTTACACGTGCCAATAATGCACTTTCTACAAGAGATAAGGCTGCTTTGCCTATCGTCGTGTGCCTAAACCTCTTATTTTGGCCAATTTTGCTTTTCTTCCCCCCAGAGGGATTCTGTTTCAACTTAGAAAGCCGTAATGTCAGTTGACAATATCTGTATTAAGACAAAAAGTGACATATATAAAATCCACAAGGAACCACATAAATACCAAAGAAGTCATATAACCTTTCCATGTAAACACTTGGATTATACTGAAGCCCTAATTAGATTCTTGTCTTAAACTTTTGGCAGATAATGTGTATGCTCAGCCAGGCTTTGTAGTTAGATATTGTTCAAGTGGAAGCCAGGTCAGCTCACATGTTGACAGGCATGCAACTTGGAAACATTGCACAACAAGCAACACAAAGAGATTTGAGAAGTGTACAAGACTCCAAGTAGACTTCACAACCCTTCACAACTGAATATTCACAGACAAAGCTACAGTCCTTGCTTTTTCTACGGTGGATTTTCTCTCACACATGGGACACTTTCTGTGACTCTCTAGCTTGCTTGATGCTATATAACCACTTGATGATTCTGGCATTCCTTTCAATGGCAGAAATGCCGTATGGCACACGGTCATTGGCACTGTCATCGTTTCTAAGGTCACTGTTGCTGTCCTGAGACTGTTCACAGTCTGAGCTAATCATGCTTGCACTGCGAAAGTTGAGGGATATAATATCAGAGTTAGCCCTTGCAAAGTTTTCCATCCCGAGGTTTTCAAGCTCTTCAGGATCCAGTCCGCAGTAGTTAAAGAATCGTTCAACGTCTGCGTCGACGCGAAAGTATCTGTCGCTTAAGTCTGATTTTGATCGCTGTAGGGAGGGTCTTCTACTAACCCCGCATCCAGACTCGACTGCCTCAATCTCTGGGGATTTCAGGGTGGAGATGGCAGCAATTTTGGGCTTTGGAGGCAGAGGTGGGGCTGAACTACTGCAAGGTATTGCTTTTAAGGGCTTTGCACTAGTTACTTTCCTAATGTCTGAGGAGCTGTGAGAGACATGCAAGAAAGTCTCTGCCGACTGATCCAGAAGCCTTCTGCTGACATTGGAGCTGCTCTCCTGCGGGCTGCTACGGCCCTGCGTGGGGTAAACCTTCAAAGATTCGGCAAACGAGTGTCGGTTCAGCTCTGTTGAATCGGCTCTGTGGGGCGGCCAGTTTCGGGGACCGTGCTTATGCCCCGAACCCGAGCTGGACCCTTCGGAGCTGTTGATGATGTTCTTCAAGATCTCGAGTTTCAGGTTTTCTCTCTGGACGCCGCTCTCGGTCTTCGCGTTGTTGCTGAAGACTTTCAAGGTGGGGCTCCCCAGCGCTCGCTTGGCCGCCGGACAGACCGGTGGCTTCGCCAGCACCGCCGGCTTCACGGGCTCCTGCTTGGCATTGATGACCTCCTGGCTCTTGACATACTTGGCCTTGTCGGCTTCGAGCCTCTCCACCGCGCTCAGTCTTTTTGGGTTAGGCTCCGCCTGCCTGCGAAAATAGTCGGGTCCTTTGTTCAGGATGCGGAGAGGAACGGCGGACGTGAAAGTGACGGCAGGGCTGACGGGCTTCACCATGCTACCTGTCGGTAGTGTTTCTGTAGGCATGTTTGGTGGTCTTTCCCCCGCAGCCGTTTTGGATTCTTCTCTGGGATCTCCTAAATGCACGGTGCAGAAACATGTACATTAAGCACAATGAAGAGCCGATGAATCCTGGGATCTGAGCGTTAGCAGCAGCGCCTCATCTCACAGCTCATTAAATAACGCTGCGTTTCTCTTTTAAAGGCAGCCTTTGTAGGGCAAGGCCACCCGACACAAGTCCGTATTAGTCTGCTCCGCCGACTCCTTTCTTCTCGCTGAAAGATGCGGGAGTCTCGCCGTTCCCTTTGTGCTCCGCTACCGGCAGCGATCTGAAAGGCAGAATAACCAACCACACGTTAGCGAGAGCGCCTGACATCAGAGCGATAGCAACAGCCGCCTCCCAGCCCTCCTCTCCCTCTTCCTCTCCCTCTTCCTCCTCTCCCACCGCCGGACGGGATGCGGCCGCCGGGGAGGCGGCGCTCGGGGCATCCGTGCCCCTGCACCCCTCTGCCTCGTTGCTCACAGTCTGAGCTTGGATTTAACACAATTACACTGGAAAAGAAAAAAAAATTGAAAAAAAAACAAGCCAAAAGCAACCACCAGGATACAGCCATGCATTTCTGGAGGGAGAAAGGGAAGCAAAGTGCGCCAATTCATAGGATTAGACCTATCTATCTCCCGAAGATCGATGAAAGAGCACTTTCAAACTAATACCTCTGGCTTTGATTAGTTGGTTTGTGTACATATTTTATCTCTAAACCCCAAACATTTTTCTCCTGATAGGCAGCATACACTTAGTATCTTAGATTTACAGAGCATGTTCCTTTTTAATTAAATGCTCCAGAAAACTATCTGGTCTAAAAAGGAGAGAGCAGAGACAAGTAGCGTTTTAAGTGCAATGCACACGTTTCATCGTTAATCTGATATAAAATCAACAATTAAAAAGTAGCAGATCTTGCTTAAGCCACCAGTTCCAGTTCAAAGTCTTGTTTGAACATTAGTCCCCACAGCACTGGTGCTCCAGCAGTGAAATAAGGATTTCCAAGTTCTCGTGATCACTTTACAGGCTTAACAGAAGAAGAAAAAAAGAAAAAGGGCTTTGTTCTTCGATGAGAGATTTTGGGAGCACGCAAAAACATTCTGACTGGCTTTGAAAGAAAAGAGCTTGTCTTCGCATTTGGATATAATCATTCAAGTTTTCTACCAAGCAGCGAGTGCGTATAAAGTTTACCTTCGTCTAAATTATTTTAAGATCCTATCACTTAGGATTATCACAACAGTCTAAAATCCCACACCATGGATAATGTTACAAGTGCTGTAACAATTTTTCCCACATGAGGCACTGAAGGGCACTTATCAGAGAATCTACTTTTCAAGCAGTGATTTAGCTAATGGGTCTCATTTGTTTTATTACTGCCCCATTAATCTATGCTGCCCTTTTTAATATCCCATTTCTGTTATCGCTGTGTTCTTCAGGGAGAGGAAGGAAAGCAGCTGCTCCTTCTTCCTTCAGCCTAAGGAACGGGGAGCAGCATCCTTCCCAGGGACCACACGCTTGCCTGTGTTCTGCCGTGCTGGGCACGCTCATCCATCAATACCCAACTTACTAATACAGGGCGTGCCGTCACTGTATTGCTTGGACCAAAAAACCCCACCAAAAAACCTTAAATTCCAGCTAAAGATACATTAACCGTAAAAAGAAAACGAGCTCAAATACCGATTCCCAGAAATACATGATGCATACATTGAGTGTTCTCTCTAAATCATCCAAGGTCAGAGCAAGCAAATAAAATACATAAATGCTATAATGAGATTATAGGAAAAAGCTGAGCTTTCTCCCGAAGGCTCACTGTCACAAGCATTCTTCAAATACAAACTAACATATTTAGGTGGGTGATAAACCAGACACGCATTCAGTGCCATTGAAAGGGTAGTGAAATGTTAATTAAGCTTCCCTTTCAATGTTGTTTTATAAATCCTAGCGCTAACTCCTCAGCAGTTTGACTTCCTGAATTTTAACTAAGTCTTTCTGAAAGAGAAAAAGCTCCCTTTCCTCATTTGAATCAACATATTTATTGGTACTATTTTGAAATTAAGTATCAAATTTCCAAATGCGCTGAAGGCAATTCCAACGCGCATCTGCACACACATCTTTCTCTTCCGTACACACAAATCAAATCTTTCCACGTTGCCAGCTCTGAGCTTGATGGCTAAATGCTTGCAAAAATAACCCCACTGGTGTGTGTGTTTGACACTTGTGTGCAGAAATCAATTCTACACTAGAGCAGGGGTATTGCCAGGAGGAAGAAAACCCCCCCAAACAACCAGCCCCCCAATTCCCTGTACTAACCACTGTCACCAAACTGAGTTAATACTTGATTAAGACAGACCACAACCCTCCATCTCCTCCTTGGCCATTGTCATTAAAGGCCATCCTGGTCCTGCCCCAGAGGACAGCTGCCAACTCCGTTCTCTTCCCAGAGAGTGGCTCCACACACCACTATGGATCTGAGCTGTGGGAACCAAGGCATTGGACTCAAGGTTGCTTTTGGAGGTCTGTGCCCAGCACGTGAAAACTTCCTCACTCAGGATGACCCTGGTCAATGCCAGCAAGCATTGCTTAGGAGGCTAAGCATCCACATGTGCTTCATCAAAGCTTTTTTGGGCTGCATCAAAAGAAGCACGGCCAGCAGGCCAATGGAGGTGATTCTGCCCCCTCTATCATGCTCTGGTTAGACCCCGCCTTGAGTGCTGCATCCAGCTCTGGAGTCCTCAACACAGGAAGGACATGGAACTGTTGGAACAAGTCCAGCGGAGGGCCACAAAAATGATCAGGGGACTGGAGCACCTCTGCTGTGAGGACATGCTGAGAGAATTGGGGTTGTTCAGCCTGGAGAAGAGAAGGCTCCAGGAAGACCTTAAAGCCCCTTTCCGTACCTAAAGGGAGCTACAGGTGAGATGGGGAGGGACTCTTGATCAGGAAGTGGAGCCATAGGACGAGGGGTAATGGTTCTAAACTGAAAGAGGGGAGATTTAGATTAGATCTCAGGAAGAAATTCTTTCCTGTGAGGGTGGTGAGACACTGGAACAGGTTGCCCAGAGAAGCTGTGGATGCCCCATCCCTGGAGGTGTTCAAGGCCAGGCTGGATGGGGCTTTGAGCAACCTGGTCTGGTGGGAGGTGTTCCTGCCCATGGCAGGGGGGCTGGAACTGAGTGATCTTTAAGGTCCCTTCCAACTCTAACCATTCTACGATTCTATGAACATCACACTTCAAAGGAAAAAAAGAAGAAGAAAAAAAATCCCACTGTGCACACACGTTCATCCGAGAGAAGAAGAGTGTTTGTTTGCAAGCACCTACGGGGCCAAGTGCCCTGAAGTCAACGGCAATATGCTGTGACTGGCAATGAGCTCCAGGCATGCCTAGAAAGAAAAGCAAAGACCTGGTGAGGAGCCAGGGTAGAAACGGCCACCTGAGCCAGCAAAGGGAGCTGGGGGAGTAAGGGCCGGGAGGTTACACGGCCAGACATGGAGGCTTTGTACCTGTGAGGCTGCTGATATAAATTAAGGTACATGCAGTTATGAAAAGCGATCAACTATATTTGCGTGTGTTGCTTAAATTGCTCCTTTTCGCTGGGGTGCTGCAGTTAAACATCACATGAAGGTTTATTCAGTACTCTCATCTCAGAGAGCTAAAAGTTATTAGCCAGATACTGGAAGAAAAGGAAGTGGGATGAAAGAGAAGTTGGTGAACGCGAAGTGCTAATGAAACAACTTCTCTTGCCTGGTGCTGGTGATGGCTGCAGCCTAATTCCGCTGCTGAGAAAGCAAGAGCAATTCCTGCCAGCCCCTCTGCTGCCCACCGGCACCTGAAACACAGAGAGCCTTAGAGCTTATTAATTTCATCGGTAATGAAAAAGGCCGAGCAGCAGCAGTAGGATGTAATCTCGGGAAGACAAAATCGTGCCACTTAGTTTCCAGTTGTGAAAATCATCATTGTAGCAACAGGGGGAGAGAAATGGCTTTCTTCTGGCTTAAACGCCAAAGAAACTCCCTGCCCGGGCATCTCCATTTCCCACACTAGTACCAATTTTTGATTGCAGAAATTCAAAGGCAGATAGGTTTTCTTCACCCACTCCCCCAAAAATGTGTGAAAAACACTTAGGGACCTAAGAAACAGTCCTTTTACTCTGTTTACATCAAGTGCCTACTCAGTAGGTGTAATTCTTCCATGGACTGAATTGTGTTTTTCAGGATTCACTCTGTATTTCCGTTATCGCTCTTCCTTATGACAACTGCTAGACTTCAGAAATTATTTAAAGAAATACAAAGCTAAAAACTCATGCACACATTCAGATGCAGTTCATCTTAATACTATGCATACATTAACAAAACGTTTCTTAAAGTTCTCACTAACTGAGCTTTTCTGACACCCAGCAACTATTGCAGACCCGCTGAGTGGAACACAAAATGTACAAAGGGGTAGAAAGGTGTTGATTTTTTAAAGCTGTACTTTCAGCCAGACACTTTGATTCAAGGATTCCTTTGCGACAAAGGCAGAGATCCAAAGCACTTACTTATTCTGGGCATCGTACTCTAATCACTTTTAGGACTGTAATAGGTTTGTCAGATATTCACATTTAAATAACAGGCGCACTATCTGCATGATTGAGGAGAACACAACACAGCCTAGGGCAGCAACAGCTATACAGCTAACATTAACTACAAATAAATCCACTATAAAATATTCTTGCCTTGATTTAAAGCCAAGACAGTAGGAGGAGATAAACTATGAAGAAACTTTGGAATTAAAGTTCCATATATTCTAAATATGCAGGTTTTTGAAATTTAACAGAAATTTATGAACTCGGCCCACTGCCAAGTATAGAATTCTTTCTAGTAATATTATTAACACCATGTTATTGTACAACACTCAAGTTTATTTTTTCTCTCATACCTAAAGCTGCATTCCAACCACAGACGGAATGATGCTCACTGACAGCAAACAACCCGCTTCCCTCCCCGGTTCTGTGTTGCCCTGTAGCTCCTACACCTCGGCCAAGTTTCAGCCAGTCTTTGCCTAAAAGTGCACTCAGAAGAGGCACTACACCTTTTAACAGTGTTCACGTTGAATCACAGCAGCAAAAAACCCACAGTGAAAATGTGGCCCAAATGAAATTAGTGGAATTTCTGCTCTAGACTTCGGCAAGGACACGGCTTCACCCGGCAAAGCTATGCTGAAGCTGATGCTCTTAAATTCATCCCTGTGGGACAGCGGATGAAGGGATTCTACAGGAGGTAGGATGGAGCACAGTGGATAAATGTAACGAAAGCTGACAGCTTTTACTCTGCTCTCCTTGATATTTAAAGGCCCGTGTCAGTTTTATTTTCCAGATGATAAAATGCAACTACCACAACTTCAAGATGCACCATAAACATTACATAAATTCCAGCATAAGTAATCAACAAGTGATTTCAATAGGACTCAAAGAAATCACAAAACAAACACAGGACACAGATGGAAAACGTCAGGCTCTGCTAATGACTAGGTGCACTTTAGGGCTGAAGGTCCATTATGAAGATGCTGCTTTGTTAACCGTCCCTATAAAGCCTCGAAACGAGGGCTTCACTGGGAATGACTTGCTACAGGTCTATGCACTAAGATACACTAATGCATACGTCTAAAACTGATCTAAGTTCTTCTGTGGATAATTGTCTTTGCAAACCTCACATATTTAGGTTACTAAGTTTACAGATACAGGCTAAGCCTAAAGAAACTGGGTTTAAATTGACATAAAATAATCCACATCCAGACTGGCAGCAGCATTTTATTTTTTAAACCAATTTAGATAAACATGTGTATGGGTGTAGTCTTGGTCTCACAGAATATTAACTGTCAAGATAAAGGAAAAGGAGATGGAATAATCTTTCAGATCTACCGTTACTCGAAATACTAATAAAAGAGCTGATTTTCAACTCTGTTCCCCCCATAAGATTGAAACAGTGAACAATAAGTGAAGAGCAATATGTGATCAAGAAGATATTTAAACCTTCGAAAGGTCATAAAAAAATGTGAACCACAGTGACCTAAAGCCAAGAGTGGCAGAATTATGCAGATGTGGGAAACTTCCACCAAGTGGGAAGGTAACAACTTTGGCAAAGGCGCTCACTTGGCCCTGCTGATGTATTTCTTCCAACCAAAAAAAAGCAAACCATAAATAGCATTAACGTTGTAATAAGACGCACTGATGAACGTACAATGGGCTGATAGATTTACGCTACTTCTGCTTCGCTCTTATGTCACGCTCAAGGACTTTTAAGCTAAAATTCTCCTTTAACAAAACACTGCCACCACTTAGCGCTCCTTCCATTTCACGGTGCAGTTGAAACGATGAGGTTTAAAGCAGGGTGCTGCCGTAACCAGAAATGCTAACACTCTTTCAGGGAAATAGCTTCTGGAAAATCCACGGAGGTACAAATGCCCAGAAAACAGGAAAGCAACTTAGCAGCTCTACTTACATACTGCCCCTGCAACGTATGCTTAGTGCTCCCTGGGAGCTGCACAGAGACGCCTCTTTGAAAGAAAAATCTTCAGAAAGTGTTTTGCTTCTTTTTAGTTCTGAAATCTGGCACAGTTACATTTCCTACCCAGTAGCAATAATCCACTCTCAGCACTACTTGCTTCCGGGTAAATACTGCCCTATAGATGGCTCCCAAACATGAAACCCCTGATTTCTTTCAAAAGGCACGGATAGCTGCACAAATACACAAGGAAGCTCAGACATGAAATTTCCCTTTCTTCCAACTAGATAGTACAAAAAAAAAAAGTCATCTTATTATTTAGAATGATACCACATGCTGTGTATGTAAAAGCTGTAATGGGAATCAATTCTGTTTTCTTTGAGCCCCTGTGTTGCTTACACCATACTTTGGAATAATTTCAGCCTCTCATTTAAAGAAAAAATAGTATCAGGAAAAGGTCTAAAAAGTATAATAAGGAATGTAACTTTTTATTACATTTGTAGCTCTAGCTTTACATGAATACTTCTATTTCAGTGTGCATTTTATGAGAATGATTCTTTAAACACTTTGCAAAGCTTTAGGAAACACCTTTATTGCTCATTCGTCAGCCGGTGTCAATGGTCCCAAGTCCAAACCACTTTTAGCCTTTTAATTCCGCATCTCTCCATAGCCGTTACATTTAAACTCATTACCTCCTCCCTACAACAAGACTGCAACTCCAAATTTATCTTGTGGTCTTGTGGGCCTACGCAATTTCCCCAGGATCCTTTGTGTACATTTAGAAATCACCACAGCCCTCTTCTTCAACACAGGGTACTTGGTCGTGGTGCTCCATCACGCTTCAGTGGTTCATCAGACCCTGAAACAGGTGGTTGCCACACCAGGTCCCAGCTGTTGGGTCCCTCTTCTCTGGGAAAAGGGGGATTCTTATTTCTCTGCTCCTTCATTACCTCCTCCTCCAACCTTTTCCCCATTGTGCCATCCTGTTTTTGCAAGATGCAGTAACACCTGCTCTGGTTGGAGGAGCAGCGCTAATCTGGACTATGCTTTTCCTTTCTTCTCCTCTACACATAGGAAAAACTAGCATGTCATCTCCTTGCTCCTGACAGCTGTCCTTTGCAGCTATGCTTGGATTCAGCAACCTGGAAAACCACTTTTTTTTCCCCAGTGGTAATATTTTCAATGTGTAAAAAAAACCAATGAATTGGGGGGTAGGGGGGGACGCACGACGGGGATGGGACGGGTCATAGCCACACACTGGGAGAAAACAGAGGGAGGCAGAAGAAGAAAACAGTTTTAATGACGAAACTCAGCAGAAAACGTTTTAAATGGAACACTACTCATTTTAGTTCACATCTCAAATCAGCAGTAATTCTTAACAAGCCCATTTTAAGACTGAGATGTATTTTAAGCTACCCAAATCTTTGTGGCAGTAGGTTCAGTAGGAATCATATGCACTAGAGAAGAAGCAAATCAAAACCTTCTATCTGCAAAAACGCCAAGAAACACCCGCAGAGCACCCTCCTTCTAGTAGCCCACACAGATGCACCGCTTCACTACCCGGATTTGCAGACTCCATACATCAGTCACCCATGTCACCCACCCAACCACAGAGCAAAGCCTGATCCTCTGCCCTGCAGAGAACAACAGAAGCACAAGAGTAATCAGTAATTAGGCAGCTGGGAAACAGCTCCGTAACTTCTGCAGCGTCCCTCACCAAAAAACTGGTTATCGTTAACTCGGCTATGAAAAAACCACTTTGACAGCAGTATTTTCAAAATGCTAATTCTGGGCCACACTGAGATAAATTAAACAGAGTCCTAAATCCTTTGAATGTTTGAAAACTTGTATGAATGTTAAAGCATTTTACTGCGGCACATTTGTCATCATCAGCGCAACTACAGCATCAGCCTTGGTCTTAACTTACCCTGTGGAGTGAGCCCTAAAACATAAATCACCTTGGCTTAGAAGAACTTTTGCATGCAAACTTGGAAATACTAAGAAGTCAGGCCAGGTTCAAATTGATAAAGTGAAAAATATAGATTTTCAAAATGAAAGTTTATATTAAATGTCTACCAACACGGCCCTTGTAGTCAAACATTTGAGGACCCATGACCAGGTGACTTCAGCAGGTTCACCTCCTTCAGAGCTACTGCAGGAAGGTGACATGGCTTCCCTTTGAGATCTGGCATCTTGCTTCACACAAACTTGTGAAAAGCACCTCAAGCTGAGTACTCAAAACTAATGAACACTGAAGCACACAGATTCTGTAGGGAAACAGAGTCTCTGTGTTCACCACTTAAGTGACAGCACTGTTCATAAAATCGCAGGTAGCTGATATTTAGGCTTATAGCTCGCCCAGAAGCACATGTTCCTCTGCTAGTACTTTTTTGCTTAAACTAATAGAGAATCACTTCTGAGCACTTCTGTCTGGGTATAATACCCCGGCTACGTCCCGATGCCACACCAGGTCAAAACCTGGACACCTTCCCCATCACCCATATTTGACTTCCATGGTTCCCCATCTCCCATACTTAACTTCCATGGAAAGGAACTGTGAGAAATCGGGAAGGAACATGAGCATGCAGGACAGGAGGGATGTTCAGGGGAAGAGGCCAATGGCCATGCCCTGCACATCCATGCCATCCAGCAGCCCTGCTGTTTCTACGAGCAGGCATGCACACAACTAAGCCTGGTGGCTAATTCCTAAGCTGTAGAGGAACCAGGGATTTCCTCGCCCATCTTGCTCATTCACACCCCTCTATCCAGCAGGTACCCGCTGGCCCTAAAAATGCAGTCAGGGATAATGTAGATGACAAAGAAAAGACCTTTTCCTTCACTTGACTTGGAGTGCAGACTGGAAGCAGCCCCCCAGGGCAGACGCTCAAAGTACTAGGCTACACCATGTGTAGAGACAGATCCTTCTCCAGCGCTTCTTTTCAAAGGTTTCCACTTTTAAGAAAATAAATATTTGCAAGCTTTCTTTAAATTAAGGAAAGAGTTTTTTAAAAAGCCTGTATAGGGTACTTGGTGAGGAAACTGGGTTACTAACCCTGCTGCAGCGCAATTAAGTAATTTCTAGCAAGTAGGACATTTCAGCTGAATTAGGAAGACCCACTCTACATTCTGCCAACTGGGTTCTGCCTCAGGAGGTGGGAAACTTGCCCAGTTTGGGGACTGGGGATTTGATCCACCCCTTCTCCTGTTTTCTCAGAAGAGCGCAGCAATCTCTGAGCTCATGGACATAAATGGATACCTGCTGCTGCTACCAACTCCATTTTGTGGGAAAGGAAAAAGATTTACCAGACTCTGTCATAAGAGGCCAAAAGCCCTGAAATCTCTAGTCGCCATGTTTAGACTCTTATTTATTGAGAAAAGTTTTCTAAAACTGCTTACAATGAGAAATATATTAAAGGAACCTAGTATCACAGCTATAAACACATTATACTTGAGAAATAACAATAAACCCACAATGAAAACAGCTGCTGTTAGACATTCCCTTGCAGTTACTAGCCCTGCAAAACTCCAGAAATGTTCAAATACACTAAGACCCAAAGTAAACAAATACAGCCCAGAAAAGAGAAACAAACACAACCATTTATGCTGTGAAATAACAGAAACCATAAAGAGCTATTATAAATGGGAAAAAACATATCATACTTAAAATTTCCTTTCCTTTAATCAGAGATTTTATAAAGTAAGAGAAACTTTTAAAAATACTTATTTTCAAAGTTTTAAAACAAAGCTCAATAACATCTTTCTGAAATTCCTTACCTGTTGTGAATATTTGAAAGAAATAGTGCACAAGTATATGGAATATTTCTTATAAAACTTACCAAATTTTTACAAAACCCAGAAAGTTACACAGATTATGTGTATTTAACTCTTTTATCTATTATTGTTATAGGGAAAATTCTTTTTAAAAACCTCTATACATGAACACAACCCTTTCATCTTTAGAAATAAATATTTAAATACAGCCAATGAATGTCTTTTGCTGATAGTAAGAACCTACAAGATCACCTTTAACAGGCAGCACAGTAGGTATAAATAAAACCCGAGTGTGCTAAAACCAGCACCATTAAAAAAATGATAATGTTCAGCCAGTGGAGTACAATAGAGTGGCCTAATTCTGACAACCGAGGGCTTTGAGCCACTCTTCTGATTAGCTGTGGGGTCTTGTTTGTCAAAACTCTTTGTATTAAACAGCCTTTTTCTGTAACATGAAATATTACTGCAGTAAGGTCAGCAAGGTTATTTAAAAATAATTTCTACACCATAATTAACCATTTCTACACCTTGAAGCTTTACATACATGAAATATTGCCCATTGATTTTTTTTCTTAAATAAACACACTATAAAAGTTTTGACTATGTAAAAACAAATCAAGTCTTTTTAAAACTAATAAGTAAAAAAACCCCATCAAAACCAAACCAGACATGATTTACAGCAGTGTTACGGGGCACTGCAACCTTCAGAGCAATTCCATGAATGATATCTTTTATTTTTGACTGGTACAGCTATGTTTTTCTCTAGATAAGAGGACATTTTCCCATACCACAGCATAGTTCATTCCCCTTTTCTCCAGCCTCAAGTCTAAAGATACCCGGTGTCAAAAGTCAAGAAAAGAAAATGAAAGGAGTGCATAACACTACAGCTTGAAGACAGGTCTGCATATTTAAGACTTCTTTGAGCAGGTGGTTAAAAAAATACCAATTTTGGCACTGGAACGTAATGCAATTTAAGTTTTCAGTGTTGTCATGATGTTGCAATCAATGATATAGCTGTAAAGCCCAACACAAGTGCTAAGCTGTATGTGCACGACGTGACTACACACTTGTGTGTGTAACCCCTTAGAGTATACCAGATGTATTTACTGGAGTTGTTGAGGTGTTAGAATACACTAGGTGTATTTTCTTCCTAATTGCTGTATCAGAAATGTGTGTCCACAGAGTCCAGATGTTAAAACCACAGATTTTCACAAGCTGTTCACATCCTGTTTAACTGAAGATGAGTATCCAGTTAGCTAGCTGTGCATCCAAAATTATGTTAAATATCCAGGTTTGATGCTCAAAGTGTGGTTTTTGTATAACTGACACTTAATGTAATGACTCTTCACTAAAACAATGTTCTTAGAAAGCTGCTTTTAAGAAATCAGACTGTCTGGACTCCGCACACTGAATGGTTTTTGCATATCTGAGGGCCCTGACGAAGTTATGATGATGATGGTCACAACTTTTAAGAAACCATAAAAACCTCGCCATCTTAAAGAAAACAAAAGTTGTATCGAGTCATGACCAGTGCATGTAATCAAGTGGAGAGGAAGGCAGTCCAGGGAGGGGTGAGGTGTCCCAGCTCCAAGGGAAAAAGCAGCAAACCAAACAACAAAACTGGGAACTGGAAGACAGACACAAGAAGAGCAAGAAACGGCAAGACACAGAGAGGTAGATGAGAAGTGCAATTCCTAGGAAGAGGGCAGAGAGGAAGAGGTGTTGGGAATAGAGAAGGGAGCACCAAACAGCGGGTCGGGAAGCAGATAAAGATTAGAAGGGCAGAGAGGGATTAGAGGAAAAAGGAAGAGACACTTCAAGCGCTCTTTCTCATCACCTCTCTCACAACTCCTATGTCCCACAACGGGAACAGAGATGGTGTTAAGTGAGCAGTGGAGAAGGGTATCACCCAGCAAAGCTCACACAAAGCAAAGCTTCCCCTGATCTGGGCCACTTCTGGGTTGCAGCCAAGAGGTATGTCCTCTCCTGCAGACTCAGCGCCTGGGGCAAGCTGTCCACTGAGCCTGGTGGGCTGGTGATGGAGGCATAAAGGAACTGGTGCTGGTGTGGTTGGCAGGAGGAGGTTAGAGAAGGAAACCAGCCTTGGAGCCCTGCACATTTTCCAGAGGAAAATGAACAGTGGAGGAAAACCAGTCAACTGGACAGTTAATCGAATGAGTGCCAAGGTTTGCTGTAGACTCCTCAGTAAATCCAGTTCCTCCTTTTGGCATGGCTGCAGCTCCCTTTCATGTGCTCTTTGTGTGCTGAGACACAAAACAGGCATGTCCCTGGGGAGTCCTGGACTAGGGATGCTCTCGACCCTGTCCTCACAAGTGCATTAGTCTACTGCTTAGAAAGATTGCTTAAATTATTTCTCTATTCCTATCTCCCCTTACAGTATCAGACTACCTCACCATTTCTACCCATCTGCTCCCCTCTGTACCGGTACCTGTGATACGCAGCCACATTAATAGGTCCTCCTGCTCCTGTAAACAAAGCAAAATCTCCAAACAGGGACTTAAAACCAGGATTGAGTATGATTGCCCAAAGTAACAAAGGAAATTTCTTCCAAACTCAGAAACTGTATACAAGTATCCCAAGCTTGTAGCTGCTGCTTTATGCCAATGAATTGTTACCTCTTCAGAGATGAGCATCAGCAAACTTTTTCGATAGGTGGATCTAGAGAAACTGAACTTGAACATCAGATGGCCAAGCTGCCTAAACCAGATAAATCCTGGGATGCAGGAACCAAGGTGCTGAGCTTCAAGTAAGGACGTATGGTGTCCATTTCTCCATACACCCACGCCTGCTGCGTAAAGGTAACCACTCCTGGCCAGCCACCCTGCCAGCACACCGTCCCCATCACTGCTGGGGAGCCCAGTCCCTCCAGCGGAGATGTCCCTCACTCATTAGCACCAGCCCATCACTGATATGGACTGGTTTCAAGACATTCTCTAAAAGCTAATAACGAGGGAGGGCTAGCTGTGTCACCGCAGCCAGGACCAAACGCTGTTTTCACCATAAATCCAATCTTTTCAGTTTGCAAAATGAGTAACATATCTCCAGCAAAACTACAGACCTCCTGAAGCATCTGTACAAACACCAAACACTGAATTCCCTTTTTAAGAAGGCAGAAATAAATCCCATACGGCATGACATCAGGAAGGTAAAAATATGTAACGTGACTGTGAAATTAGCGTAGGTTAACTTGTGACCACAAAAACCAACACAGATCACTTACAAGGCTTTGAATGTTCCTGGTGTCAGTCCTTGGCACAGCCAAGACAGTTTTGCTGCCTCTACTTTCATACTGCAACGTATCTGGAATTTCAAGCTCCCAATTTCCTCAGCTGACAGAAATGGCTTCTGAGATGACTTCTACACTCTGGGAACAGATTTTTACCCTTAAATTAGCCATGCATACTCTCAGACTTAACATTTTTGTCTTGAAATAAAATAGCAGCGATAATTGTTAATTTAAGATGCCACATGATGCAAATTTACATTCTGGAGCCAAATATGGTGATTGGAAACAGATGAACATGAAATGCCTTCTACTGAGCGGAACTGAAACTAAATATTAGTGAAGCGTGTTGCTGATTTGATACACGATGCATCTGACATTGATTACTGATTTTTTTCTTTGCTACGGTGAAATACCAGAAGTGTCCTACTAGTCTTTCAAGGATTGTACAACCATTGGTACATAGTGCCACACGTACAGCTCTTGTCCCCTTCCTGCCCTCTTGGGTTTCAGCTGGTTTCCTTCTACTCACCAAGGATGAAGCTACTTGATATATGCCATTCCTTCCATTATTCCTGACACTGGATTTCCCCCTTTTGTTCAGGAACTTTTATGATGAATAAAAGACTTTAAACTTTAACGCTTATCTATTCACACCTTGAAATCAGGCTCAGAGTGTTGCAGATGGACTCAGAGATGTCTAAGACTTCTTCTGGTTTTGAGCACGTTGGTAATAACCAGATAAATAACAGAAAGCTCTAGAGGACTAAGGCTTGAAGCACTTGCTTGCATTATAAAAAGTTAACACAATCCACTGAATGGAAGGACTGTAACCACAGTATAGGTTAGGAATAAAGAATGGGAAAAACCCTGGGACTACTGGAATGTTTCCAAAGAGTATTCTGCTGTGTTGACACACACATCGCTGCATGACTGGGACAAGCAAAAGCCTTAATCTTTCGTAAAGAGTACTGAACTATATATTTACAACTAATGAATCTGCCAACCCAATCAATTAGTAAAGGTCAACGAAGAGAAATCCATTACCAGAACGCACCTCGCCGGATGGCAGAAGGGGACATGCTAAAGTCCTTCTGGAATTGCCCTCCTTTTATCAAAGCCTGAGAAAAAACATGCATTTTAATTCAAAAAGGTACCTGTAAAAGCGCAATGCCAAACTCTTGTCCACACGCTGAAAGGGGGAATTTAGTGCTCCAGGGGATTCTGAAAAACAGAAGAAAACAAAATATGAAAAAAAAAAAAAAGCATTAAGAAAAGAGAGTAGTGACACGGCAGGCGTGTACGTGTTAGTGCTGCTGTGATGTCGGAGGTGGTGGAAACCGAACGCCAAGGCTGGTCCGTGCCACGAGAAGGGAGGGAGAGAAACGCAAGGCAGCCAGAGGAGCAACCAGGACTATTTCACATGAAAGATGAGATAAGTGATGAAATCAACGTGGCTGTGCACTGGAAAAGCTACGGGCTGTGTAATAATAACAACTAATTAAAAAGTCATTTGGGAAGCCTCAGAACGCGAGCTCACATATGTTGCAGCACCTGAGGTGTGAGACGAGATGCAGCCACGCTCTGGGTCCACGTAGAAACGCAAACAATTTCAAAATGAAATTTGTAATTCACTGATGAAGGACAACACAAAATTCTGCATTTTAAGGTCTTGTTAAAGATAAACAACCCCTTTTGTTTTGGTTTTGTCCAACTCCAGATGAAGAAGAGAGTTAATATTGTGAAAAATCCCACTCTATTTCTGTGATCCAGCTTTAGCCAGGCATGGAATCAGTGTCACCTATTTTGCAAGTAACTGAGGAAAAGCATCAATGTGTAAATGTTAGTGTTACTTTAGGGCAGTGGCTACTTGATTTTGACATGAAAATACAGAATCTACAGTGATGATCTGTTTTGAAGTGACCTTCCAGATTCAGAGTTAAGGTCAAAGAGCAAAACGTTTGTGTGCTTAAACTTCCCCCTACACCTCTCTACTGGGAACTAGAGTGAGACGACAGCATATTTTCCAAATTAACAACCACCGTGACAAAAAACTACTACTACATTTTAATACGTCAATTAGGAATTAGTTATTTACTTTTCAACACCCATTTGAAGTGATTATTCATGGAAGAACTATAATACTCAAATTCAAATATTCAAATTCAAATGCAAAATTCAATGTGTTTTTATTATGGCAGTATTTACAAAACACTACTCCTGTCCAGCCAACTGATACATGTTGCATTTCATATACAATACCTTCTCCTTTTTCTCTCCGAAATTGTTACGTACTTTTTGGGGTTTAAAGTCAGTTATTAAAATCCACACAGAAAAAAAATCCAGGCCTTTGTATTTTGTGTCACCTGCTAAAAATATTTGTATGTATATTCACAATACAGTAAGGTAGCAGAAAAGGACATAATTTTAAAAAATTGAGATTTTATTCCTGTACTTAAGTATTCGTATAAACAATACTAAAGGGAATAATAAATCATTGTATTCATTTGGGAAGAAAAGGGCTCTGCTGCAGATGGAGTCTTCTTCTGCAGGTTTTTACGTGCAGGAATGCACGGATGTAGTAAGAGAAGCAGCATTTTTCCTAACCCTGTGATGAGGCTGGTGACATCCAGCTGAAAGGTAGAAATGCCAAGCTGAGGAAGACCCTCCAGCGCAATCATTTTTTTAAGAGTGCTCCAAAACACAGTCACCACGTAAAGGCACACACCAAAAAGTTTCCTTCTTCCCATATCAACATATATACACTTTTATTTTTTTTACTGATACAAGTACATAGACATAAAAACTCACATATATATGGGTTTACACCAATGCTAGTAATTCAAACAGACTCGAAAACTATTCATGAGGTTGTAGATATACACAAAAATACCTTCAAAATTTTGGCAAGACTAGAAAAGTTTCTATCGTTTCCTCAAAATACGTAACGCTTATTTTAGATTGTTATTCAAACAGCAACGGGGATCAACACATTTATGGTGTGACTGTCAGTGTGAACTATATTGTGAAATACGTTCTCGTTTAGTGAACAGCAGTGTATGCTATTTTAAAAATGTGTAGCCTATTGCATCTTCTGAGTGTTAGAAAGAGGTCATGGTCATAAGAGTGCAAGTATTAATACTGGAGTAGCTCTGGTACAGTGGGTTGCCATAATTCTCTGGTTCCACAATAAACATGCTGCTCCAGGTCTCAAGGGTTTCTCGAGAGGGCATGCATTAAACTGTGAAATCACTAGGAAAGGACACATCACATCAGCTTCACTGGGCTTGGATCTGGACCCAGGAGAGCAATGACCAAGGAAGACATACAAACAAAACTCAAGCAGATTAATGTTCTGCAGAGCTTTTAAGCACATGACTGGTTTCAATGTTCATACTATGAAACAAAACACCAACAACTTCAACCCAGTTCCAGAAGGACAGGGAACTGCTGGAGAGGGTACAGCAGAGGGCTACAAAGATGATGAGGGGCCCAGAGCATCACCCTTATGAGGAAAGGCTGAGGGACTTGGGTCTTTTTAGTCTAGAGAAGACTGACGGGGGATCTGATCAATGCTTATCAATACTTAAAGGGTGGGTGTCAAGAGGATGGGGCCAGTCTTTTTTCAGTCGTGCCCGATGTCAGAACAAGAGGAAATGGGCACAAACTTGAATATAAGAAGTTCCACCTAAACATGAGGAGGAGCTTCTTTACTGTGAGGGTGGCAGAGCCCTGGAAGAGGCTGCCCAGGGAGGTGGTGGAGTCTCCTTCTCTGGAGACATTCAAACCCGCCTGGACACGTTCCTGTGCAACCTGCTCTGGGTGGCCCTGCTTTGGCAGGGGGGTTGGACTAGATGATCTCCAGAGGTCCCTTCCAACCCCATGTGATTCTGTGATTCATTTAACATCCACAAAAGGAGTGTGCAGTGACAAAACTTTTAATGGATAAAGCTGACAGAGTAATATGGAGTCAGACCAAGTACTATGGAAGTTCTTGAACACAACAGCACAATATTCTCCTGTCTATGCATCTCACACATAGACGGGACCAACCATGAAGCACCGCCATGGACAACCATCTGTAAGGGCTTGGGTATGTCCACTAGAAGGAGAGCAAGTCCTCGGGCAAAATCCTAATGAATTTTGTAGGTGCAGGATGAACAGCCCAAGGCAGAACCATAAATTAATCCACCGTTTTAAGTGGATGAACTTTCTGGTAACAGATCTCAGCCCAACACAGTGTCCTTCAGTGACACATTTCAGACAAACTTCATCAACACAACACCCTTGACACAGCTGAGAGGGACCAGGTACACTACAGTGAATATTTTTAAACATAAATATGCAACTGCAAGAAAAAGTATACAAAATGTAGAATATAGTGTAAACCTCAGAAGAAAACACGAGTAATGACTTGTTGGGAGACCAAAAGGCACCAAATCCTCCTTTCCCAATTACTTACACTATTTTATGTAACAGGTATTATACAAATTTTTCTCAAGTTCTTTTTGCTCATGCAGGTATAATTCTAATGTCTTTAGAAAGCATCATCCCTTCTGCATGTACCATGCCATTTCTGTCACAAACTTTCGGTTCCCCCATGGATCTAACCTTTATGGCCCAGCCCCAATGCAGAGCAACCCAGAAAGGCCACCAGCAAAGTACACGCACTTGTCTTCTCCATGAGACAGGAGAAATGTGATAAGGAAACAGTTGCACTTGTCCCACATCGTCTGGGGAATTTGTAGTACAATCAGTGGCTTGAAAGAGCCCACGTACTTGTGACTAAACCACTATCAAATGCCTGGGCCTCCAAGAAAGACCAAAGGCCAAAGACAGACACAGTAGCTGAGATCTATGCAAAGAACTCATCGGTCACTGGCTCTTACCAGACAGGTGCATGGGATGTAGTTGAACTCTGGCCTCAACATGAATCATTAGAGAGACTGTCCTTATATTTCTGATTCTCAAATAAAAAAATAGAGACAAAAAAAGGAAATAAATAAAAGTATTAAAAAAAAAAAGCTTTTAAACATCTCAGATCTAAAACAGCACAAGGAAACCTGATGTAAGACTTCTCAAAATCACAAAAATTCAGGAAACGCAGCCATGTACACAACCCAGTTTACCGCCTGAGCTTCAGCTGGAGGATTTAACCTCCTTTGTAAGGGCAGAAAATGCATAACACCTGGACAGGAAGCACCGAAACCAAGACAAGAAACTGTGGACTAGAGTCAGACTGTGAAAAAATAATAATTTCTTCAATGTTTTTCAAATCAAGCACTTATACAGGCATGAACTATCACGTTCTCCTCTGAACGGACGCTCCTCTACAGCTTTGTTGTCTACAAAATCTGACAGCCTCATTCACATTTATCTCAAAAAAAAAAAATCCTCTCAGAATGCCTAGAAAAAAACACCACAGTGGCCAGGCAGCTGGCATACCACAGTTGCTCGTTATCCTAATTTCAATAGTCTCTCTTCATCTGTTGGTGAAACCAAGGTCACGGAAAAGTGTTAGCAATTACTATAAGGAGATCCGGGGATCTTAAAATTAAACTTGTAGCTAGATAAATTCTAAATATTTCTATCATTTTCAGCTATGCATTATTTTGAGCATTTGGCAAGAAAAAAGGTATGCAAACAGTTCAGGAAGGAGTGACGCTCCTCTCCAAGACTGACTAACTGAGGACATCCACACCCAGGCTGGATGCTGGCAGAACAGAGGATTTCCCTCCACCTGTAGTGCTAGGAAGTTCTAGCAACACGCCACGTTTGCAAGTCTCATTAAATAACATGCATCTTCATAATGGGGTTGAGATCTTTAGTCCTAAGAGTCACTGAAATGCATGAGTAACATACAGAGAATAAAGATTTTCTTCATTCTGGCTAGCATTCCTACTTCTTTCTGTGGGTCAGCCCTATCTCTAAAGGTACCTGATCCTTTTGAGGTCATGTACACTTCCAATCAGCAGGGTCATAAAACCCCACTTTGTCCCAGGACAGTTGGCTGTTTGTCAGTTCAGCATCCTCACAATATAATACCTGCAAAGTCACTGTGGGGCCCAGATCCCCGAGTATTGTGACTGGTATTGCGTATTTGAAAGCTCAAAATCTCAAAGGAAGGAATGGCCAACACGTCTGCCACGCAAGCAACATCCCAGTGAGGGTTTTAAAAGGGAGAAAGAGGCCAGCCTAACATCTGGATTACTTATTTGAGATACATTTTGAAGAATGAAAGAGACATCTGGCCCTGGATACTATCAGCAGAGGAACGTGGTTCATAAACAATTCTCCAAGGCATTGCCAAGGACAGATCTTCTTCAGCAGCTCTTAACTGAAGAGCATGGTGAGCCCCGTGCCTGGAATAAGCAAGCATTCACCAAGGTGAGGATTTAGAGAGTGCACCCGATTCTTCCCATTTTACTTGGTAGAAACCAGGGAGTTTGTTTCCTCAGGCAGAACCTGGCTTTCCCTTAGGGACCCACAACCTCAGAACTGCCCAAACTTATCGCAGTTTAGACTCAGAGATCCAAATCTTAAACAAGAATAATTAAAACAAATAAAAGGACTGTTTCCCCTTGCTGATGAAAACTGAAGCAAAAGAAACATGGAATGAAATCATTATAAAACAAGTTTCAGGTATTTTCTTAGGCAACATCATGCCAACTAAAAGCATATTACTGTTTGCAAGTCTGTCTTCTTATGAAAAGTTAAAATATTTATACCTAAATATACTTTCCATAGCTTTTCTGCTTTTTGCCTTCATAGAATAGAATCATAGAATAGTCTAGGTTGGAAGGGACCTTCAAGATCATCTAGTCCAACCATCAACCTAACTCTGATAAAAAAACCCATCACTAAAGCATGTCACTAAGCACTATGTCAACCCGTCTTTTGGACATCTCCAGGGACGGTGCCTCAACCACTTCCCTGGGCAGCCCATTCCAATGCTTGATAACCCTTTCAGTATAAACATTTTTCCTAATATCCAATCTGAACCTTCCCTGGCACAACTTGAGGTCATTTTCTCTTGTCCTATCACCCGTGACTTGGGAGAACGACCCCCACCTCTCTACACCCTCCTTTCAGGTAGTTGTAGAAAGTGAGAGGGTCTCCCCTCAGCCTCCTGTTCTCCAGGCTGAACAACCCCAGCTCCCTAAGCCTCTCCTCATAAGACTTATTTTATTCTCCAGACCCCTCACCAGCTTTATTGCCCTTCTCTGAGGTGCTAGACCCGCTCCAGCACCAAAATGTCTTTTGAAATCTTGAAATCTTGACTCAGAACATTAAAAGCATAGAAAAACCACAACAGGAGAAGTGAAAACCACATAGGCAACTTCATTTGAAGTACCTGGATAACAACAGACCTTGATCAGGACACCACACACTAACACATGCAGACACACACAGAGAGGAACGTTGCGTGCCCAACCCGGCCAACCCGTAAATGAATGAAGAGGGACCTCAAAGCCACAGCCCGAGCTCCGCTGAGGAGCACTCGGTGCGTGTAACACAGCAGGTGGTTAGGAAGTGCTTGCACAAGTTGCCTGACATTACAGCTTGCTTACAACATGTTCCCCATGATTGAAAACAAAAGATGAAAATTATCATAATGAAGGGAAACAAAGAAAAACCAACCCAAAACCTACCCCGAGACAGCTCAAGAGCCACAAAAGTTAAATGAGAAGTTTAAAGAGAATGAAATTCAAGTCATCACCGACCTTTGCCTGCATGAACCATGGGGAAACTCTGTTGGCTTCGGTACTGCCAGCAAAAGGTGATTTTAAAGGTTTGATGGTTTAGTGAAACGCTCACATGTGGATGTGCCACTTTCTTATCTCACTCAAAAAGTGTACCTGGTGTTTTCCATGATGGAATCCTCCATTTCTCCACTTGCATAGCTGTGTTGGAGAAGGTTTTTTGGTTGGTTTTCAGTGTTTTTGTTTTTAAAAAGTCTCACAATAATTATGATTAACAAAAAATTGCAGGTAACCTCTAATTCTGAGAGTTAATGTTGAACAGATGTTTCAGCACATCTAATAGTACTTAATTTTTCCTAATCTACCACAAAAGGAAAACAATTTTTGAACTGAATAACTGTAGTTGGAGCGGTATAATTGGAGCACATCTGAAGCACGTTACCTTTTCCAACAATTACCATATGTGATATAGATATCAAAACATTTTTATAAACAGACATATTTTTGCATAATTTTTACAAAAAGGTGGATTCAGATACTGAAAAGGTTTGGCCTTTTCATGGAAATGGTTAATTAGGCCCAAATTCAGAGACTTTTGTTCATACTTTTTAAGAGATAACTTGGCATCTCTAAGTCAAACTGTGATGATGAGGAAGTAGGTGCTCGGTGTCTCTGAAAACCAAGTGCAGCATTTCAAACCGGAGCACACAAAGTCAAAGGCTGCCTTTTGAAAAGTTAGACCTCACGCGCCTTTGCTACATGAAGAAGACACTGCGCAAGATGTAAGGAATACAGTCCGTTCCTCCCAGTATCCCTGGTCCATCACCCCTGGCAGCAGATCACACACATCTGTTACTAACACCTCTTGGTGAAGAGGAGGAGATGAAAATAGGACTCGGCTACATATGTGCTCTAGTACCAAAAGGAGATTCTTGCTTCCTCTCTACCTACAAAAAAAACACCCTTTGATTTTTATGCAGTTACCTAATTAAATTTCACTATGCATATTAAGTTTTCTGATGTCTAGCTGTTTTATGTTCAGTCCAAAATCAAAAGAGTGCACACTGATAAATGCCCCTTTCATTAAAAGAAGCCAAACCGAAAATTAAGACAAGGTTTGTCATATGTAAAGATATCCCTTGCTCTACTTTAGTTGTTTCCTCAGTTCAACTAAGGAGAAGACATCATGCACATAACTCCTAACTAGGTCACAAACTCTACCTTTCTAATGTTTTATTCATGTACCTTGTAAAGAGATGCGCATTATGTCAAGTTCCAAGAGGAGCATCATGCCATGAGCAACAGCTCTTCCAGAATGGATCAATATTGTGTTGGTGTTACTCTATTTTAGGGAGGGAGAGACAGAGCCAATTTCTTCGGTCAGTGAGAAATAACAACATAAAATCAAGTTGTCAATCTCTGGACATGCTATTTGTTTTCACCTATAGTCAGTAGCTCCTTGATGAGTCTGTGGATTATTCCAGAGCAATTCACAAAAATGCCTATAAGAAGATGTATTGTCCAGAGTCTAAGTTTGCCATGTAGAATTCATCCATACATTAGATAACATTTAATGGTCTGCACATCAAGAGAAGCTGAAACCTACCGCTTCCCATTACACGCTCTGAAAACCATAATGCTTTTAGAATATATACACAGAGTAACTGTGTGTGAATGTTCAGCCAGGAGAAAACAGATATCTTAAAAAATTAGATGAGAATTTATCAGGTGCTGTAGCTCTCAGCTTGTTAACCTGGAGGTGTACAATACACAGAATCACATAGGGTTGGGAGGGACCTCTGGTGATCATCTAGTCCAACCCCCCTCCCAGGTTCACCTAGAGCAGGTTGCACAGGAACATGTCGAGCCTGATCCTGTTTCCTAGGATCTTTACAAACTGATACCTTCTTTCAGGCCAGTACTCATAACACGTGATTCACTGAGATTTAGAAGTTCTATCTTGAAATTTTCTCTTTTTTTTTTTTTTTCTCCCCTGGCTAGAAAGTGTTGGACATCTACCCCACACTCAGCACTGCTGAGAAAGAGAAGGGCCTTTGCAGAGGTTAAAAGCAGACGCTGGGCACTGAGCCAGTCTCCAACTGTGCTTTGCCCTCCAAAACTGTGTTTGGATTTGCTGTGATATTGTATACAATATCTGCATAAAGGCACCTGGATCCTGGATCTGGAGTAGCATCCACCTTTTTGGGTTGGATGTTTGCATCTGACTGCAGAATATTTAATTTTATACTAGGCAACGTGTTTTAAGTTCTTAAAGAAAAAAAATAAGGATCAATATTTGTAGGATGGGGATAGTTGTAAGAATGGACACTGCGAGAGATAAAAATAACTAAGCCAAAAAATATCAATTGCTTTTTTTCTTTTCTGTTACCATACATAGAATTTGATGTGACATCACAGTATATGCAGCCATCTGAAAATGTTACTTTGTTGGAGGTGTTACACAAAAAGGTAGAAAAAAAGGGACAGCTTAAGACCAGTTGATACGAAACAGGGAACTACACTCTGGAATATATCTGGGATGTCATCCCGTAGACACATTGCCTGGAGCAGCGCTGCCTGCCCAGCGCCAGACCCACGTTGACCCACCAGACCGAGGTGTGGGGCTGGACCACCAGAGGAGAGGAGGAAAGCACTGTGTCTGCTCAGCCCTGAGAAGAGAGGGCTAGAGGGGGACCTACCCACTGTCTGCAAGCGCCTGACAGAAGGGGACACAGACTGTCCCTAAGGTGCACAGAGAGGGATGGGAGGCATCAGACAGCTGCAACATGGGAAATTCTGGCTCTGTACAGAGAGAAAAGTCTTTTTACTGTGTCAGGGAGGTGAAACACTGGAACAGGAGCCCAGAAGGTCTGCTGGACCTCCATCCTTGGAGATACTCAAAACTGTCCTGCACGCGAACCCTGAGCAACCCAATCCAATGGGACCAGACCTGGGCAGCAGGATGGACCAGCTGACCTCCGGAGGTCCCCTCTAACCTACCCAATTCTCTGATCTCATCTTGTTACCTCTGTTTCAGTGGTACCAAAAGCTGGCGTCTCTTTGCCTCACCCTGTCCTCAGCAGCAAGTGATCCAAACACAGGCAAGACAGTAATAAATACTGCAATGCACAAGTTAAAATTCATCACCACAGATATCCATTTCCTTCTATCACTCCTTTTTTTTTTCCTTTCTTGAAAGACTAAGATATTTGCTGCTCAGTATGCGCTGGGCATTCCCTCCCTCTGCTCTTCTGCTTTTTGCATCTCTCAGTGATTTAGCTGTCAACAGCGCACAAACCAGGACGACTTGAGGAAATCAAGAAAACACGAGGAGGCAGAACAAGGACTACCTAGGCAAGAAAAAAAAAAAAAAAAGAAAAAAAAAAAGCACGATCTCTCCTTTTTTAACAGCCGGCACCTGTAACATATTCAGCAAGGCAGTTAGTTAACAGGCCGAGCTGCGCAGGAGTTCTTTGTGTACAGCGTGTAGAAATCAGTTCAGCAAAGGGCTGAGAAGGACAAGCTGCTGATGCCAGTGTTTAACTGTCAGTAGGGGCTGAAGAGGGGGCTGATGGGCTGTGGTGTTCTGAGCAAGCCTGGCTGGCACGTTGCAACGCCGAACGTGCTACGGGAGCTCCACATGCACTCTACTGGTGATACGGATATCCAGGGACGTGCAGTGAGACACGGGATACGTTGGGACAGAACTAAGTGGCGGGTATAACAAATGCTGCTATTTAGAAACTCTTGTAATCAAAGGAGATTTTCTGATGCCACAAAGCACATATACTAGGCAGGGAAATCACTGAGGGTCCCACTTAAAGTTCTGTGGTATGTGTCACATCACATACTCAGAAGAAAATCTTTAGTGTGAGGGTGGTGAGGCACTGGAACATGCTGCCCAGAGAAGCTGTGGATGCCTCATCCCTGGAGGTGTTCAAGGCCAGGCTGGATGGGGCTTTGAGCAACCTGCTCTGTCCCTGCCCATGGCAGGGGGGTTGGAACTCGATGATCTTTAAGGTCCCTTCCAACCCGAACCATTCTATGATTCATTCTATGATTCTACATCAACTGAAATAGCCAGTTTGATAATAATGACGTGATCTGCTCCTTGCAGCTCATGGAAGATCACAATTAAGCAGAACTGTATAATGATTTCATCAAAAAAACAACAGAAGATCTTGAGTTAGGCTGTCTGACTCTCTGCAATGTTTCTGCCAACAGTCCAGTAAGAACATACAAATATTTGTAGCGATACAACGCAGAAGCAGTATTCCTAGCAGACACTGAGTAACAGAGGTCACCAAACTCATTTTTTCTGTTTAGTGGAAACAATTAATAGCATTATTAGAAACTGACAGAGAACAAATAAACTAAAGCAACTCAGCAAACCCACAGAGAAACTGGCTAATTAAATAAACTCCCATTTTCCACAGCAAGGATGCCTGGAATCTCAAGACTGTAAAACATGCAACTCTCTTCCCCCATTTCAGTGTCCTTAAATCAGCTCTTTTTCTTCAGTATCCCAATCAAACACAAACTAGATTTTAAAAACATCCATCCTAAGGGATGAGCACAACTCCATAATGAAGCTACTGAAATCAAAAGCGCAACCCTCTGGTACTTTGTCACTTAGCTCCTGGGAAACGCTGCTGGGGAAAGGGAGTCGTGAGGGAAGCAAGTCCTGCTCAGTGGCCGCACATCTTAAGAGATGTTCAGTGCAAGACCTCGGGGTCTGGATTCACGGCTATCTTGTCTGCTAGTTACTAATACATATGAAGTGGGATTTCGCAATGGTAATATCAATGTGCTCATCCATGAACCTTCACATGCCTTCACGCTGCAGATGTTGTCCACACTGAATGCAAGCCATGGTGCTACAAATGTGGGTTAAGGTTGGTGAGGTTTCCATCCAGTGTCTCTGCACTGTCGGCAATCTCTTCTCCAGTTCCTTTTCTCACCGTGTTGTCTATGCTATCCAATGTGATTATTACAACAGTATTCCAGGAACCCACTGAAAAGGAGTACTTACTAAAAGTAAAACATTTCCACCCTCATATTTCCTACGAAAGTATATATGTATAAGGCTCCCACCACTGCATGGTTTTTTTCAGGTTCCAAGCATTATTAGAAACTCTTTTGATATGAGTTATTATCTTTGCACAATTAGAGGTGACGCTAAAGATTAATAACACACGTGTAATGTTTATTAATTTCATACTGATAACTTATTTGCATTTATAAGCTACACCTCAGTTACAATGACAGCATAGCTGTCCTCCACTAGTCACTGCAGCCACGTAGCTTTCATCCTACAATCCCTCCACCAAAGCTCCTGCTAAAGAAAAGCATGACTAATGTAGAATGCTTCACTCCTGAATCGCTGTGTTACAAGTTACGGGAGTGCTATAGCATCCACAGCCTATTAATTGCAAAGCACTAAACCTTACACCGAGTTCTCCTCCAGCAAACTCCCTACCTGGTGGGACCAAGCAGGGTGGCCAGAAGCCGTGCATGCCCTCCCAGCCATTTCGGCTGCCCGGGATGCTGGTGGATGGCTCACCTGTGAGATGAAAGCAGCTCAGGGTAGGATCGCCCTGGTGTTACGACAGCTCTGGAGGCAGCCGAACGCTGGAGCCCTTGCTTGGCCAAGGGCAGGCACTGGCTGCTGTGAGAAACCTTGGAGAAACTCCTGGGAAGTGGGAATGGAGAGAGGCAGGGCAGCCCTGTCGCAGCGGAGGGCACTGCCGGAGCTGCAGGTCGGCTCCTGTTCCCCCGTCTGACAACGGCAAATCTCTTAGTCACTTCCCAGGCCTGGGAACGGAACATCGTCTTGTGAAACTCCAATATGGCTTTAACGCTGCCATTATTAGCATTGTCTTCAGACAATGAAACGTTCTGTCGCGGTGGCTGTGGGATGACAGCAGTGAATACACACTGAGTCACCCCACAGTAATTTAAACAGCACAACTGCGTGAACACGTGTTCTTTAGTTAAATCCACACACACTCAAAAGCGAAAATAAGCAAATCTCCAAGGAGGAACTCGCTTTCTACGCAACGCAAAAGCCACCCTCGCTGCTGTGCTTCTACAGCCTCAACAAACAGGCGGCAAAGGGCTTAGTACAGCTACTTGTAGTCAAGTACACAAAGCCACCCCCAAAGGCTTATGTCATTAAAAATGTATGTGCCTAAACCTGGCTTTATTTGGTGACCTCCACAACCCAAGCGGAGACGGTCCCTGCAACCAGGCACTCAGCATCACGGTGTTGACACAGAGAAGTTCTTCCCCACCTCTCCCTTCAAATCCAAACAGCACCTCCCAAGAAGAAAAACCACTGGGGTGTTTTCTCTCTCTAGAGGTAATAACATACCCTCCCAGTTACGTTCAGTCCCATTCAGAGCAGGAGAGAGATACCCAGAAGATTTCAAAAACTGGAGCACGGGGAGGAGGGTCTACTGCCCCGAGATTCCCCCTTATCTCAGGACTTGCTGTGCTGCCAACTCACCGCGCGCTGCTGATACCAACGAACACCAAAAGCCAAGCAGAACAACTGCCCCTGTGTTCAAAACGGCCCGTGTTTCCGCCCCTTAACTAAACCGCCACCAGGAATAGAAACTGGATAAAGTCCAGCTTCTGCATTTGGAAATGAAACCACAGAAGGCAGAGAGGGTTAAAACGAGCACGCGTTTTTTCACATTGCACCTGTGGAAGCCCCCTCCACAGTCTTCCTCACACCAAAGCTGCACAGCTGCCCGAAGGCATGTTATTTTACACTTTGTAAAACAAAGCCTCCTACGTCTAACTCTTCTGACGCGCAACCAGACACACTCCAACCAGGTAACATCATCATGAAAGGATTCATAATGATGATAATAATGATGATCGATAACACCCCTTGGCAAAGGGCAGCCCCCTGACTAATGGCCAACCTGTAGTGTTAATTGCCTCCTGCTTATGTCTAATCAAGATGTATATTTTTCATCATATTTCCTGTTAGCATTTTCATTTTATGTTGCCGAGCAGGTGAATCCTTCAAACCTTACTATGCAAAAACTATGTAAAAAGTCAAAATTTCCAGTCAGACCACTTCCTCCCTGCTTAACTCCTTTCAAACAAGGTGCGAGGCGCAGTGCAGAGGGGCAGTCTTCCATGGGATGGCTTGTGCTCTAATCATGTGAAAAAATTATTAGTTATTATTACAGTTAGTTACTATTATTACAATATGCATCATGCTAAAATACTTAAATATGTTAAGGTCTTTACTTAAGTATGTTATGCCCTTTTCTCCTGTGCCAAAAGCTCGTGCTGATAAAGTTTACTGTGCAGACACGAGCCTTGTATTTCTGACTTGTCTTTTTTTTCCTCTCTTTTCTTTTTTTCTTTTCTTTTTTCCCCCCCTCTTCCCTCAGACATGAAGGTAAGCTTGAATATTTATTCCAAAAGCCAAGAACAATGAGGTTTTGCTGAAAACAGATATCTAAGATGACAAAATGCCCCGAGCATTAAAATATATTAAAAACACTGATTTTTTTATTTTACGCATTCAATCCTAGAGTGGCTTTTAGTAGCCTACAAAACATTAAAGCCTTGTAAAGTCAGATTTACAACAGAACTTGAAACAGCCCCATCTATATCCTACAAAAGTGCTGTCATAATGCAAACTTTAAAAGTGTCAAACTTCAGTGAATTACGAAACTCAGCACTTCCCGTCTTTTTTAGCTGTACTCTTGGATGGAAAGGGGTTATTTAAAAAACTGCCTGCCCTTGTGCTGTAAGATTTTATCATTTTCTTTACCTTAAAGGTGTTATGAAATTAGAAGTGACAAACCATGCACTAAATCACTGATTTTGTGATTTTTAAAAGCCTGAATATCATCACGAGTTCTAGATTAAATTATGCGGATAAAAGCAAAAGGCACAAGATAAAACAGGAATAAGTAGGTACATCAGAAAATCAGGTTTATGAGTTTCATATTTTAAAACGTATGGTGAGCAAAAGAACAAGAAAAATGTGACAATAACACAAATTTGGGCAGTAATGACACAAAAGTTAAGTTGAACAACTGTTTATCAGTTTTATTCCTTCTTCCTAGTTTCCAAAAACACATAGCATTCTGTTTTTTGGGACATGGTCTTTGGGTAAATCTGTTCATTTTGTTCATGGTGGATCAAAACGAAATTTATCAAGTATCAATTTATACCTACTTTCCACCGTGCAGAAAGATGAACAACTACTGGTGTTTCTGAAGAAATTCATATCAGTTAATGTGCAAGACTTAAATACATATGTGCATTTCTCTTTAAGTATACAGAAGCACACTAACTTGGGGGGAATACCCACCAAAATACTAAATAAATCTATATGTACTACATTTTCACAGTGAAGGGCCAAATTACATCAGTGTAGCAGACTTCACCTTTTTTATGTGACGTCATACATTCACTGGAGGATAAATATATCCTTATGAAAATTTCTCTAGAAGTTCTTGATCTTTTTTTATAGTGTCTTTGTAATCCTTAAAAAATAACATTTTTTCTTTGCACTTGAATTAATTTATCTTCTTTCATTTATCATCAGTAGCTATAGTAGAAAATGAATAAATGAGATGCCAAATGTTGCCACTAATTTCAGTATTGTGTGACAAAAATAACTTAAAATTTGAAGAGTCACTGGAAATGCAAACTTTTCTTTAATATTGCACACACACATATATACACATAATATTGCATTTATAGTATTTTTTAATATATTTTACCCGGAACCCCAGAAAAATCAGTGCTTTTTTCCACAGAATCCTTTCCAATTCCTGCAAAGGAAGATGAGAATCCTACATAAAATGTCACTGTTTATGACGTAAAGCACTTTAGAAAGAGTAAACACAATTTACCTCTCAAACCAGGACAGCGAGGGAAGGTAAGAATAAGTGAGAAATGTCAGAAATACTGCCAGAGATAAGAAGAGAACCCATTCATTAAAGAAGTGATTTAGCTCCTAGATTAAGATCCGAAAGAATAAAACTGACAGAGGATCAGCATCCCCACAGATTACCAGGATTTGGAGAGAGCAGAACAGAACACTTCTAGACTGACTAAACTATACAATATTCTATGTAGCCACCAAATTTTGTGAAACTTCAATTTTTTTCCTCCGTGATGCAAATCAAATCCTCCTTCCCCTCCCAAAACCTTCTCATTCAAGGCCTTTTCAGGATCTGCTCCAGGGGAAGGGAGAAGTGCAGATGAGCTAAAACAAGTAACCCAACTTATTAAACCCACTGCAAGACTGGATGCATACAGAAACGAAATCTCCATTCCCAAGCAGATAGACTAGATATGTCAGTTCTGTTTTTGCCATCTCTGATATAAAAATAGGTGTCAGCAAAACCCAGTATAAATTCTTGCAAGCCCCTGCAGGAATGCTGCTGTTTTCCTCTGGACTGTTCAACCAGCGCAACCACCCAGAAGCTCCTCATAATCACGGAAAAGGGCGGAGGGGGAACCCACCCCAAACCCTCACTTCTGTTGTGTTCAGAACCCCTACCAAAACAATCAAAACGATTTTTCTTATTGCTTAGAACCGACCTCGCAATAAAATATTCCTGGGTCATCACCGCTGACCCAGGGTTTGTCCCTCGTCCAAGAAGGAATGACGGGAATCCCTTCCCTGGGGGGTCCTGGTGCCATCACCGGGGGTCGGGAAAAATAGAAGTCAGGAGCATTTTGTGGTGGCCTGGAAATAAATCAAAACACATCTGCTTTTAACAGCAAAAGCAAGCAAACCGAGGCGTGCTTCTACAAGCTGCATCTCCCTATTCCTTGGGAAAACCTCTCCCCGGCATTTTTCTGTTGGGTATTTTTCTGCGAGCAGGCATCCCCATCGGCATGTGCGGGGGCTGTTGCCAAGTGCTCCTAAAGCTCGCACTCCCACACCTCGTACGTGTGTGCCCCTGCTCAGGCGTGCACGAAAACCCAGCGGCAAAGGGTGGCAGCCGTGACCCCGGGCGGCAGCACCGAGCGCAGTCTGCCACCCGCCGAACCCACTTACGGGGGCTGCAAAGATGCTCCCCCAGCCATCGGTGTGGGCAACAGCAAAATGCACAATTAAAAAAAAAAAAAAAAATTAAAAAAACCCAACAAACAAAAGAGAACTCTTTACAATAAAGAAAGGAAAAAAAAATAAATAAATAAATAAAAATAATTAGAAATGTTTTGCCTTCAGGCAGCTCCTGGGTTTCTCCTCCCACCCGAAAAAGCTAATGTGTTGCTTTTGTAACCCATTATTATCGTCCATATACACAAACATAGCGATTTCATGCCTGTTCTAGAAAGTGAACAAACTGAACTGCGGCAACACACCCCAACGTATGGCCAAAACGCAACCTCTCGGGCTTCGTTCAAGCTTCTCAAGTACAACTTCTCTTTTTTCTGCATTTCTTACTCCGTTCCCCTCCAATTTCTTCCAGATTTCTGATCTCCAAATTTTAGTAAACAGGCTTAGACAGTTGGAGTTGTTCAGCCTGGAGAAGAGAAGGCTCCGGGGAGACCTTATAGCAGCCTTCCAGTACCTAAAGGGGTGATAAAGGACAAATGGGGAAGGACTCTTTATCAGGAAGTGGAGTGATAGGACAAGGGGTAACGGTTTTAAACTGAAAGAGGGGAGCTTTAGATGAGATACCTGAAAGAAATTCGGTCCTGTGAGGGTGGTGAGACACTGGAACAGGTTGCCCAGAGAAGCTGTGGATGCCCCATCCCTAGGGGTGTTCAAGACCAGGGTGGATGGGGCTTTGAGCAACCTGGTCTGGTGGGAGGTGTCCCTGCCCATGGAAGGGGGTTGGAACTCCATGATCTTTAAGGTCCCTTCCGACTCTAACCATTCTATGATTCTATAAGGTGCACACTTTGGCTGGGTTTGCTGCCTGCACGACTGGGACAAGAAGAGGCAGGTGGACGGATGGCAGGCAGAAATTGTCACCATGTGAGGGAAAGCAGAGCAGAGCCAGCAGCAGACACGATAAGAGTTATCTCCGCTGGAGGCTGCTCGCTGCCGCGCCGGCACCTCGGCTCAGCGCTGACAAACACCAGGAGGGAGAGAGGGAGGGAGGGAGCCGGCGCCGAGGCTGGACCTCGTTCATGATAAACGTGGCACTTGGGGCACTGGGGCCTACCCACCTTTCTAGATGTTATAGAGAGGGTAGAATCATAGAATTGTCTAGGTTGGAAGGGACCTTTCAGATCATCGAGTCCAACCATCCACATAACCCTGACAAAAACCATCACTAAACCGTGTCTCTAAGCACCATGTCGGCCCATCTTTTAAATACCTCCAGGGATGGGGACTCAACCACTTCCCTGGGCAGCCCATTCCAAGGCTTAATAACCCTTTCAGTGAAGAAATTTTTCCTAATATCCAATCTGAACTTCCCCTGGTGCAACTTGAGGCCATTTTCCTCTTGTCCTATGGCTTGTGACTTGGGAGAAGAGACCGACCTCAACTCTCTACACTGTCCTTTCAGGCAGTTGTAAAGAGCGAGGAGGTCTCCCTTCCCCTCAGCCTCGTTTTCTCAAGGCTAAAAGGAGTAAAACTCCTTGAGGAAGTAACTGCTTGCCACAGGAAGGTGAGAAACGTAGCTGGGTCTTGTGTTAGTGGAAGGTGAAAGGGGGAAACCCCAACCCTCCTCTTCCCCAGAGGGCTGGAGGGGGAGCCCCCCAGCACCCAGCCTCCTGTAGCAGCTGAAGGTCCCAGAGCAACCGCAAGCTCCCACAGCTCCTCTGCATCCACACCTACTCAAACTTTCTAGTTGTTGGACTCAACATTTTGGGTTTTTTTCCCCTGTAGTTCTTAAAAAAATAAAAAGGATTATACACTCTGTACAACACAGTAACTAGCATGTTTTTACGGAAGAACAGTTCCTGCACCGAGGTTTTCAACGATGCATGGATCCAGAGGGGAAAAGCTTAATGGAAAACAACACCAGGTATTTTAGCTCGCCCCGTAATTCTTATCCTTCTGGTTCAAAGCTGAGTCGCTCCCCTGTGGGCATCCCTGAGCACAGGCAGCATGGGCAATCCAAGTGTAGAGGACTTCAAGGATTTTTGCCCACTGGCTGTAGGCTTAGCCAAAGATTAACAGAGAGATCACCAGAGAAGCCACATCTACTGAATATCCACTAGCAATGAAAGCAGCCGAGCTTGCCACCGGGCATTGCAAACAAGTCACAAAGGAGAAAAACAATTTGGATAGGCCAGAGTGTGAGAAGAAACTTTGTTTTTAAGAGTTTTTGGATATATCCACAGATTAGTAGATGTTTTACCCGGAGGATGATTTTCAATTTTAGAAAAGATACTAAGGAGGTGTATCAGGAAAGATCCAACCTGGGGGGAAAAAAGCACTTTATGTAAATGGAGGTAGGTTACATGGAACAGCTGAGAATGAAATTAAAAATGGAAGAAAAACCAGCAACATCTCTATATCATGGCAACAGAAACCAGACCTGTCATAGTAAGTACAGTTCATATCCTCCAATTTAGTTAATAGATTTTTATAGAAACAGCAAAGTTCATTCATGGGATACAATTTTTTTCTCTGATGAGAGATTTGCAAGAGAATCAGTGCAACAGGCAGTCTTGTTATAACTTCCACACATATAAAAAGCTAATAAGCAATTCGGAATTACAGACATTAAGAAAAAGAGCTGAGACCTCCTCCAGTCCATTACCTTGCCAACTGAAGATAATTCTCCACTATCTCTTAGTGAATGAATTGCTAGATCTAGTACCAGAGCACACAAGTGCTAGTGCCTCTTCCGAACTTCTGTAGGAGATTACTCCCTGGATTTATGCATGTCCTCATTTGAGGTAAAACAGAACAAACTTTCTGTTCAGTAATTTTACTTCTTAGCTAAGTCTCTTCTAACTCTCTAAAATTAACAGCATATTGTGCAGAAAACTGTTCCTTCTCCAGCCTGTGTTTCTAGTTAATGTCAAGAAATTGTATGCAGAGACGCTCTTGCTTATATGTGTTGCTATAACAACAAAATTAGCTGACCTTGGTTATGTGACCCATTAGAGGGTTGAAGCAGAAAAGCAGAGGGGTCACACTTGCAGGGAGGAGTGGACAGGGTAGGTGACCCGAATGTGACCAACAGGGGTATTCATAGAATGGTTTGTGTTGGAAGGGACCTCAAGGATCATTGAGTTCTAAACCCCCTGCCATGGGCAGGGACACCTCCAACCAGACCAGGCTGCTCAAAGCCCCATCCAGCCTGGCCTTGAACACCTCCAGGGAAGGAGCATTCACAACTTCTCTGGGCAAATTCCATCCCATCTGCCCCATGTCAGTGTCTGAGGAAGACCCTGTCTGTTTGTCTGCCTTTGGTCTCGATCTGTGTGTTCCTGACTTCAGAGCTGGAATCCAGCTCCCATCCATCTCCGAGTCTAGTCTGGGACTTCCCCAGTACTTGGCGGTGACATCATCCTGGGAGCTTTATATGGGTTTGTATATACTATATCTATTTCATTAATAATAAAATAAAAAGAAAATAATACTTCATTAAAGTAGTATAATTCCTTCTAAACTCATAAATCTCTTTATCTCTTCTCCTGTCCTTGAAGTGAGAGATGTATGGAGAGCATCTGTCTCATCATTGGCTGATTCGACCTAAACCACGACAATGCATCCACAAAATGAATATTAAAGAAGTTTTTTGAATTTCTTAATTATTTTTCTCTGTTAACCCTGATTCTTGTTACAATCACATATGTTGAAAATTTCTTTTGTACTTCAGTTTTATTTCTTGTATTTGCGCTTTTCTTTCCTGATGTCCTTCCAGCACCATTGATCTCCTCCAAGGGATAAAACAGCTGCAACTGACTGCCCGTTCGAGGTGTCCACACAGAAGAAACACAAAGCTTATTGCAACGCCAGCCAACATCAGTAGGAGATCCTCCACCAGCTCCAGTGGGGTCACAATCAAATTTTCAGAGCTGCTACTCCCCCTTGCAGCTGGGCATCCTTATACAGCCAACAGCTGTAATATCCTCCCACCCCCATTATATTTCAGACCCTTACTAGTATTATTCCCAAGTTTTTTCCAGCATTACCCCTTTGGAAGTCTGTCCCTTACTTGCAATAGTTTTATTTGGGATTATCTTTGGTAAAGTTAATTGCGGTTTTGCATCTTTCGTTCCTGACCTCTTTAGATTCTTTTGAACTTTAAATATTTGTCCAGACTTGTACTTCCAGCTCTTCTGAATGTGAATGCGGTGCATACAGCATCTGAATTCCCTCCGTGCCATCAGTTTAGTTTAGAAAGGACAAAACTGAAGTCTTTTGGAGAGGCAAAGGACAAGCTTTTGAAGGAAGATGCAACAGTTAAATCTTGTTTTGTCACACTACCCATCAGATTACTTTTGCAGAAGTAATTTTGACTTAAAGTCCTAAAATACTAGCACAAATGAAATATAACCTATTTTGAAGAAAAAAGTGTCAACTTAGAATTAAAGTTATATAAGCTTAGACTGACTTCTTAAATAAAGCAATGGGAAGCCACAAACTGAGGATCAACAAGAGAAAACATCAGTAACAGACGCACGGATCAGCGATTATATTGCCATATTTGAGAAAAACAGACACTTCAAGAGATGCCAGCCTACTGGGAATACTAAATAACATCACCGCCTAAAATGTAAGCAGCGGTAGAAAATAATTCTTTATAGAGTTACAGTTAGTTTATCTTTAGCACCTGAGGAGTGATTTTTTTATTTGCCAGTCCACGAACAACAGGGCCCCTGCACACAATATGCAAGAACACAGGGAGGAAAGAAACAATTTGCACTAAAAATTTGAGTTTGGATATAAATGGCACTTTCCAATAATTTTTCTGCAGTAAAAAAAATGGTAGAAGACAAAGGTGATGTAGACACCATATGGTATGTTAATTCCAGTCCTGACAACAGCTCTGTTCTCCATCTATTCCTTCGCTAGACTGTGAGAAAACACACAACTTGTGTCACTGACACCTACGGCAAAACCCAGCCTCATCAGGCACAGCAAATATTAATGCGTAGGTAAATAACAGCCCAGGACACTGGGAACAAAAGTTGTTAACGAGCAGCCCTGCAAGCAGTGTCATCGAGGAGCATCGCTGGGTGGATAAAGTACCACGATAACTTCTTCTTTGGTGTTATGGGAAGCCAGGATAAACCAGACACAAAACACACCCTGGAGCAAGGAGGATGCCATGCTGCCTTTACAAAAAAAATACCATACAACAAAAAATTTACCCAAATAACCCACTTGGAAAAGAAGCCCGGGTCATTCTTCTATAAATCCAACCAGTCTATACTGCACTAGCACATGAAACCAAACATTAAGAGCTGAGCAGGACACTGGCACCAGGGCTGTGCAGGGGTAAGAGCACCCCACAGTTGCGGGAAGGGACAGTGGGACAAACACCCCCATGGTGATGCACCCAAATCTTCCTCCCAGGAAGGGTGCTCTGGTAGGACACAAGTTCTTCAACTAAAATATATTCTGACAACAGTGAAGGAAGCAGGTAAAACCAGATAGACAGTAATTACTATTTATTTTTTTTTCAATCTCCAGATAATACCAAAATGCCATCGCTGCTGTTGCTGAGTTATAAGGAGTGAAGCATGCAGAAATACGAACCTGTTCTTGCTAGGTAGTATAATTCAAACTTTAAATATTTAATTTGCTGGGGGGGAGCGGAGAGGAGGGGTAGGGAGCTGTGAGTGGCTGAGACACAGCTGGGATGGCTCAGCAGCACATGTCACTGATGCGCTCCACGGCATGGTGGCATCTGGCTGGGATGGCACATGCCAGCTGCGTGGCTTGCTGCAGGGGAGGGAGAAACACCTTGGAAAACACCACAGCTGCCCTCCCAGTGGCTCAGGTTCACCCTCACCACCGAGCATGCAAACTTGGCCAAATATGGTTGTGTTTCACCCTGCCTTCCCACCCTAAAGGAGAGATGAGGCTGGGCTCCCACTGACTCCATCTCCATCCCTACCAGTGCCTCCCTCAGCACCACCTCCGGCACTAAAGTAGCCCTGGAACGGTCCCATGGGTGCGCACCCCAATCTAACTCCAAGATCTGGTCTGAAGCCCATCCCAGCCTAAGTCCGGCTTCCTTATGTATCATCCCAGTACCGACTGCTACCTCTTTGACCTAAAATGAGGCAATTTTGGCCCAGCAGCACATCACCATAGCCATGGACACCAAGTGGCTGGGCAGGGTGAGAAGCACTGGTGGTTGCCCACACCCTCTGCGCTTCAGTAAGGCTGTGGGGAGCTATACTCCAACTGGAACGTGGCCTTGCCTACCTCCTGCGTGGCAGTGAGACCTTCCTCTCTCCTCCGAAACATCCCTCGGGTTACAGTGCTGCAACTGCTTGTAGGGGCACAGTAATATCAGGATTGAGATTTGATCCAGGATAAAAATGATATCCTCCCATCAAATGGACAGGGGTGGGGACAAGGACAAGGAAGAGAAGCACAATTTATAGCCTACCTCAATTCTGGGTGCATTTAATTGTGAGAAATTGTGCAACACTGGAACAGGGTGCCCAGGGAAGCTGTGGCTGCCCCATCCCTGGAGGTGTTCAAGGCCAGGCTGGATAGGGCTTTGAGCAACCTGGTCTGGTGGGAGGTGTCCCTGCCCATGGCAGGGGGGTTGGAACTCCATGATCTTTAAGGTTCCTTCCAATCCAAACCATTCTATGATTCTGAATGTGGATGCTCACCTCTAGGTTTGTTCAGTTTTTCTTTAAAAACCTTAAATGTCAACTATTTTACTTAATATAAGCATCTGCATCTGACATGCCCTGCTCACAGCCCTGGCTACGCCTTATAGATTCATACCTGCACAGTATTAATGGTTTTAGGAAAGCTTGAAATCCTGCCAAACACAGCATGGTGGTGTTCTAGTTTGGTGTGCGCCCAGGCACACTTGCTGGGTGTTCAGATGAGAAGATACAACTGCCTTCAGACACGGGCTGCAATTGTTCCACTTCAGAGTCAACACTCCCTAAGGCCGGTATAGGAGATGAAACATCTCCGAATCTGGGTAGTACAGAGACACACGAGGATATGACTGCTTTGGCTGCATCCTGCTCACAGCTTTAACAGTAATCCTCATGACCAGAAGAGCTAGAAACACCTTTTTTCTCTTTTTAAAATAAAAGTTCAGAATCTAGATCAGCCTAGGTTTTGGCCAAGATGGTGTTGCGATCTAATCCTAGCTGTTGATTTCCAGATCTGTCAATTTAGTACCCCTTAAAAAATAAGACTAAAACCTACCTTCGCCCCCTAAAAGGATTTAAGAAATTATCATGAAACAAGAAGCATACCAAGTCACTACAAAGCAGATTTGGTTAAATATTCTTCTGCAAAGGAGGTTACTGTTCAGTCAACTCTGTTTTAACTGTATTTCTTGATATTCCAATCTTCTTGTCACTTCTTTTCTGGTAAAAGTCTTCTTTAGTCAGACTGCAGAACCAACTCGACTGAGATCTAATAAATACTGCTTATTTCCCATGCTAAGAGTGGCTTTGCTTAACATAACTGAGTTAGGTAAAGCAGCAACAAATCCAGTTGTGCACACATATACTGATATGCAACAAGAAAAGAACGTGGTGTTTTCTACCGTGGGAGAAGAAACATTGCCAAAAATCCCCCGTGACGAGGTGTGATGAAAAGGCTGTAACTTCCCAGCACCTCAGACCTGCGCACTCCTTGCCAGTCCCACACAACCACAGCTCTCCCCAACCCCAGTGAGAAGTAAGGGCTCAGAGCAGCCTTAGAGGGTGTCACAAGAACAGGTTCAAAGAGTTGAGCCCACAAATTACTCCACTCTATAGGAAGTTGCCCATGAAAGGGAGTATAACAAGTCATTTTGTTTGATTGGGTGGTTTGGTTGTTTTTTTCAATAATATAATGGAAATGATAGACCTAGTAAGAACCAGTGACACTGACACATCTCACGGAAACTGGTGTTTGCACTCCCAGCAAATATTGGCATTTCATCCTCCCTACTGCTGGCAATTTTAATTTGTTTTTTTTTCTGTTTATTAACTGAGAATAAGTATAATACTAGTTACGTAGCATTTCAATAGGACATTTGAATAACCAGTTTTGTTTCTTTTTTTTAAATGTGCAGAAAAAGATGGCAGCGCAGCTGATATAAATCAGTACCATTGGAAACAATCCGTGATCACACACAAATAAGATGATGCAAGGAGAACCTGTTAAGATTCAGGACTTGGAGTGTGATGTATATATATATATCTATATATAAGTATAGTCCATGTACTGGGAGCAGGAAGCACATACTCTTAATAACAGCCCTCTGTAGCCAGGACGCTAAGCAGTGGCACGTACCATGGCTTTCACAATGGGACCCCAAAGGTCTAATTCCAAGAGGGAAATAAAGCAAATCAATAAGAAAAACAGTGCAACCATTAAGATAAATGAGTGTTAACTTGTTTCTGGTCACAGATTTTTTTTTTATAATGTGAACAATGTGAATCCTAATAGAAATTGGGGGGGGGAAAGTCCACATGTATCTACAGGGCTCATCCTAAATATTCAGCAGTTACTTTGACAATAAGTCTTTTCGTGTTTTGGTGTACTAGTGCAATGTTAGTGTTCTCAAAACTAGCCTGAAGGGTTTCTAAATTAGTAAGTCAATGTTACCATGGTAACATAATGTACTACCAAAATGGACCACTTTTTATACATCCACTATAATCAAGTTAGTGACCAAGCAAGTTATAAAAACCCTTGCTTTTTCAGTTTTGGGGGTTTGGGGTTTTGTTGGGATTTTTTGTTTGTGTTTGGTTTTCTTAACTATTCCTACAGTTTTTTTAGAATTATTAAGACACCCACAGAATTTCTGTTTATCGTGCAGGAATAGATCCTGCATAAGCAAAAAAAGAATCACCACCAGCAGCAACAAAAAACCAGCAGTTCTTAGGACTTGCAAAGGGTTTCTGTAGTTTCAGTTCCCAGGCATGCAAAGTTTTAATGCCCCATCTCTGGTTTTACTTTTCCAGACCGCTGACAAGCAGAAGACACTCATTCCTTGTCACAATACTATTTAAAACACAATGACACGTCTCTCAGAGCTTACACAGCAGGATCCTGCCCACTATGCTGTCTCAGATACCCTGGGGCATGTTAAACCGTATTGGATGCCCTAAAAGTCAACCTGCCATCCTTGATCAGACAATCTTCAAACCGAGAATATTCAAGTTAAAAACATTCTCATATAAAGTTCAATGTTCAAAAGACATCATCTTCACGGTCATCGCTTCCACACAGACCAGAGTATCTGTCCTACACACACACACAAATTTGACAAAAACAGGAGTTTCTTTATATCTTAAAAAAAAGAAAAAGCAAATTCTCTCAGTAGAGCCATCCCTCACCAACACCATGCAATGCCTTCGTACAAGGGCTACCACAGGATCCCCTGAGGACAAGGAGCCCCATCCATCCCAGCAAGTTTTCATATGACGGTCCTTATTCAAACCACATCAGGTATCTGAATGAAAGTCTTGAAGACTTGTATTTGAATAGTTTCTATTAAAATATAGCATTTCATTGTATATAAATATCTTTCCTCATAGGCCTGCTGTAACAATCTCCTTGGGTTCATAAAAATCTGTTGGAAAACAGATTCATAAAAATCTTGTCCATAAAAATCCTTGGGAAAATATTAAGATTATATGAACTTTTTCTGACTCTTGTTGTGTTGAAATAGAAGAGAAAGTAATTGGTTTGTGGTTGTGCCAATAAGAGCTAGATGTATCAGTTTATAATACTTCTTGCCAATAACACTAACATTTTAAGTTGATGGAGAAGTTCAACGATTTATGAAATTAAGAGGGTTTTTTATTATGAAATTTAATAAAATCAAGTAAAAATTCCTATTAGTGGGAGAGTATGTCTAATATTCAACTTCCCTCTTTCTACTTGGCTGACTAGTTTTTATTCTATTAGATGATGCTATCATTTTCAGTCGAGAGGTAATGCCAAAGCATTTCTGATGAATTTGCTGAAACAACTGGCTATAATTTATATTCCTTTCAGAAAGCTGGAAGGAAAGGAAGAAGCAGTCTCCAAAGACACTATGCAAATCCCTCCAAGAAGACTTATATGAGCATAGGGTTGCTCCTCGCCTTCCTTTGCCACACAAAGCAGCAGCAAGTGAGCCAGGAACCCAGGATCCCTGTAGCCCTTTACCCCCCACCTTTCCAAAAATCACATCCACAAGATATAAAGGAGAAGCTTCCCTCCTGTTCAAAGGATCTTCCACCTGAGAAAATGCATCAGTCAAAACATACTCTGTATATATATGTGTAGTAGCATATATATATACACACACACATATATATATAGGGAGAGTGTGTGTTTACATGTGTATGTACATGTGGCACTACAGTTTGACTTGTGTGAATGCACTTATTTAGGAATGAGCGACTTTCTGCTGCGTGGATGAATTTTGGGGGAAAGAGTACATGATATTCTTTTCAGAAAAAACACCTATGCATGAATGGGCCACTAAAGTGAAATTACACATGAAGCTCAAATCTAGCGTTGACCACCTTCAGACCACTTGATTTCCTAACTCTAAATGGCTGGTTTAACATAGTTGTACAGTCTGCAATACACTGCAATGATTCGTGTGTGTGGCTTTCTCTCCTGCTGAAAACTGTTTATAGGCTATAACTTTTTTTTTAAGTGGCTCAGGGATTTTCACATATAGCACTGAACGTGTACTTGAGCAAAAAGAAGTTAAAACCCTCACAAATTTATCTGTTCACTAAAAAGTAAAAAAGCCCTGTACCCGTGAATGCTCAAAATGTCACAATAAAACTGTAAGTTCAAAAGCATTAGCAAATTATATGTTCCTCCTACTATGTTACAAAACATGCAGTGTGAAAAATCCTTCAGGATAATCTCCTCTGAATCATTAATTCTCTGACATTTACATGAGAAAAGAAACTCGGGATCATTTTATGGAGATTGTCACAAAAATCACAGCCTGGGGTACTTATCTCTAAACTTTGAGGTCTCACAACCTTGTCTATTCCTGGTTGTTTTGAGGGACTGATCCTTACTTTAGGATTATCCCACTTACATCATTAGGTAAAATAATTCCACACACACAATCCAGAAGTCCCAACAGCTGCATCTTAATTGGAAATAAAAACTGATAAGGCCAAGAACCAACAGTTGTTACTGCAAACTAATAGCTTTGGATCATCAAACCCCATGCAGCTGCCTTTCTGCCAAGCAACAAGACAGAAGCTGTAAAACTAAGGTGCTTGAAAATAAATCAAACACCAAAACTAAATTACTGCCAATGACGCCATCGTATTTTAACGATAAAAATGCAGGAAGCACCAGCCAATTTCAAGCTGCACTAATTTGAACATAATCCTTACATGTAAATCATAATTTCTGGGAAATACTAATTCAAAATACCGACAGCAGAATTTATATCTTAATAGCTGGCACGCCGACCGCTAAGATGGTTCACACACCTGGATGTTTTTGTAATATATGAACTGCTGGGCTGGTGCAAAAATTGAAGTTATTTTCATGGATGCACCCGTCCTCCGAGGGTGAAGGGCACCGGAGGGTCAGCAGCAGCACAGCTCTTATTTTACATCCCTTTGATGCACATCTATCCCCTGCCTCAACATACCGAAGTTTTGCCGGAGAATTTCGCTCCTTGTCCGAGGAAAGTTTAAAATACAGCATCTTCTCTTGTCAAGGGTAATATTTATGCACGTGAAAAGATGAAATTGCTGTGACAGTGTAAAAGAGTCATGAATTTGCAAGGGGAGTGCACTGCAAGTCCAGGCACTTCATCACCTTGGCAGTGACGCGTGGAAGGAAGGACCCCACCACATGTTCCCACCCCTGTCCCTGCTGCAAGGACAGTCCCAGGGTGAGGAAGAAAACCACCGTTTTGAAGTGTTTCGCAGTTGCTTAGCAACTGTTACAAAACCCCAAGAGATTTCAGTCAATGAACCGGTACGTATACCTCTAAACATGTCCACAGTGACATGAGGAGCCCCACCACGCTGTTAGACATCTCAGCCCTGGGATGCCCCCAGCCCCAACACCAGTGTGTGCCTCCTCACCTTCCAAACCTGCTTCCAGCCTCCACTCACCCATCCCGAAACTCCCTGAACCACAGAGAGGCACAGCAAAGTGCCTGTTCGCTGGGAACGAGATTATTTTTAATTGCAAAGGGGCCAGCTACACCCTTCTGTCAGTTACCACACAGCTCCAAACCACAACTGCTTTAAGAAGCAATTAGGATGGAAAAGCTGTCCCTGAACCAGCTCCGCCTGTGGTAGAGACCAGGTTTCTTCCCAAGCCATGCAATGAATAGGCAATGACCATGACCGGCACTTCCCATGCCTGTTACCAGTTCCAGTGGGAAGCGACAGCCAAATTGCGTAAACCTCCTGGCCTCCGTGATTGCACACCATCGTCATGTCAAGGGTTTTCAGATTTTCAAATGTCATATATGTGTGTATGCACAGATTTTGACAGGAAACAAAGATTCACGGAATTGTCAGAGTCAGAAGGGACCTCTAGAGATCATCTAGTCCAACTCCCCTGCCAAAGCACGGTTGCCCAGAACACATCACTCAGGACTGCACCCAGGTGGGTCTTGAAGATCTCCAGAGAAGGGGACTCCATGACCTCCCTGGGCAGCCTGTTCCAGGGCTCTGGCACTCTCACTGTGAAGAAGTTTTTCCTCGTATTTGAGTGGAACTTCCCATGTTCCAGCTTGAGCCCGTTGCCCCTCATCCTGTCGCTGGAAACCACTGAAAAGAGTCCATCTCCCTCCTCCTTCAACCCACCCTTTAGGAACTTGTAAACATAGATGAGGTCTCCCCTCAGCCTTCTCTTCTCCAGGCTAAAGAGCCCCAGGTCTTTGAGCCTTTCCTCGTAAGGGAGGTGCTCTAATCCCTTAATCGTCTTAGTTGCCCTACGTTGGACTCTCTCCAGTAGTTCCCTGTCTCTCTTGAACTGGGGAGCCCAGAACTGGACACAGTATTCCAGTTGTGGCCTCACCAGTGCAGACCTCTCCATCTCACCAAGGGAGAATGACCTCCCTCGACCTGCTGGCCACACTCTTCCCTATGCAGCCCAGGATGCCATTCTTCCACTGCTCTTCTGTAAACTGCCACTAGGTCCATATAATTTACACAAGGAAGCTATGCTTGAAAAAAGTCTTTTCTGTTTTACAGATGCTTCACTCCACAGAAGAGTACGTATGGGGAGAGAAAAAACACACCACAGTGCTACAAGTTCTATCAGTATAGAATCATAGAATCGTCTAGGTTGGAAGGGACCTGAAAGATTATCTAGTCCAACCATCAACCTAACCATATTCTTGAGGACCATGTCAACCCGTCTTTTGAACACCTCCAGGGATGGTGCCTCAACCACTTCCCTGGGCAGCCTGTTCCAATGCTGGATAAGCCTTTCCGTGACGAAACGTTTCCTAATACCCAATCTAAACCTCCCCTGGTGCAACTTGAGGCCATTTCCCCTTGTCCTATCTCCTGTGACTTGGGAGACGAGACCGACCCCCGCTTCTCTACACCCTCCCTTCAGGTAGTTATAGAGTGCGATAAGGTCTCCCCTCAGCCTCCTCTTCTTCAGACTAAACAACCCCAGCTATAGAATAATATGCTAAGGAAAACGTAAAAATTCATGCTGGAAATTAAACTGTTTCTAACCATCGTGGCAGTCAGGTCCAGAAACAGCTTTCCAAGAGCAGCAACACAGCCAAGAAACTGCAATTATGTCTGAGTCATCTCTCCAATCCCTTCCAGAGCCAGCAGAGGAGAAGGAACACCTCCACCACCTGAATTGGTCAGAGAAGGGGTACCTACACCTGCCCATTTCTCTCCACTGATGGGGCACCAGGCTCAACTTAGCCCACCCAAGGAGATCCCAGCCCAGGAAACTGCAAGAGCAGTCAAATAACTTGTCCCTCTCCCAGCTTCATGCTTGCATCAACATCACAGCAAAGGAAAATGACCAGAACCGGGAATCTGCCCAGCACTGGTGGTTTTGTGCATTTTCTGTGACCCTTCCTATACTCATGCGCTTCTCACGCATTAACCTTAAAATAAAATAACTTTAAAAAAAATGCTGCCCTCACTGTAAACTGTAAATAGAATGGTTTAGGTTGAAAGGGACCTTAAAGACCATCGAGTTTGAACCCCCCTGCTATGGGCAGGGACACCTCCCACCAGACCAGGTTGCTCAAAGCCCCTTCCAGCCTGGCCTTGAACACCTCCAGGGATGGGGCATCCACAGCTTCCCTGGGCAACCTGTTCCAGTGTCTCATCACCCTCACAGGAAAGAATTTCTTCCTAAGATCTAGTCTAAATCCCTCCTCTTTCAGATTAAAACCATTACCCCTCACCCTATTGCTCCACTCCCTGATAAAGAGTCCTTCCCCATTTCTCCTGTATCACCCCTTTAGGTACTGGAAGGCTGCTATAAGGTCTTCCCGGAGCCTTCTCTTCTCCAGGCTGAACAACCCCAATTTTACAAAACCAAAAAATACGCCACCATATTTCTAACAAACAGAAATATGTACCACAGTCACTTTGAATTTCAAGGTGCATCTTGTTTCTTGTGCTTCCTTCAATCCTTAAAAGAGGAAATTCCTTAGTTTTGTCTTCTCCCTCCTTCCTTAAATTAGTACTCAGCACTTTTTCAAAACAAGTTTTCTGTTCCAAGTTATCTCCACTAAGTTCTATTTATGACAGTGCTGTGGTACCAAGTAGACCTCTGTGACAGCATTTCACAAACATTTCACTTGGCACCTACAAGGGACCCATTACATTCTTTATCCTCATAATTCTTAGTGTATTAAAACGAAGTAATACAAGTTCTTAAGAAATCCACTGAAGAAAAGCACTGTTTGTAGATCTCTTCTAAATATGTAATAGCATTTAATGTTCAGAAGTTTTCTGATTTCTTTAAACACCATCCCAGTGTTTTTCTGTGGAAATTTAGGCAAAGCCCTTAATAAAGAAGTTTTGTGCTGTTTGTTTTTTTGGTGGGTTTTTCTTCATTTGTTTCTTAATGGAGTGACCCCACAGCAGCATTGCCAACTGCCTTCACGGGGAGCTAGTGAACGTAGCACAGTTTTGAATAATCGGGCAAACAAAACTGAGCTTAAGACTTTCAGGCATCTACTTAAAAACAAAAAACAAACCCACCACCAAACCTGAAAGGACAACAACAAAAAACCCTTGGCTTTCCAAAGTGGTATTAAACAGAGCTACCTAATTAGTGCCTGGAACCACAATGAGGGCTGGATCCATTGTCTCTCCTGTTTCGTACGTGAAGAAAAGTGCTGGGTCAGTGGGTGAGAAAGGCAATTCCTGGCTCCTGAAAGAAGGCCACTTCCCCTCTGCGAGGCCACAACACAATGCTTTGAGTCTTCCAAAATGACACAGCCACCACACCTGCACAAATTATTCTGTGAAGCACCAGAAAACACATACCGAGTTTGTTTGGGACCTTCAATACCCAAGAGCACCAGAAGCAGCGCTATTTTATTTCAGCCTTCTTTAAGCCATCCTTTATTTTTTATTAATGTTATTTTTTAATCTTGCTTCACAGGACAATTTGCTTTTCTAACTGATGGTAATTCTCATTGCGCACAAATCCACTCATCTAGAAGTGTCACCAGACTAGACTTGTTCTCTGTAATCAGTGAAGACACCTCAGCAAGTTTCTGTTGCGCTACAAGCTTTTCCCTACCATCTCCACAGAAAAGTCTTCCCAGCAGATACGATGCTCCAGATGCGCTGCTACTAGTATAAATGCAGGTCCTTCTGAAAACACCTTTTCCTGGGTTTTAATTGAAAAGTTACTAATATTCAATTTGCGAGATTGCCTGGTGATACAAGGTAAATTAAAAGAAGACTGTAACACAGCAGAGCACGCTGAATTGATTTAACAGTATTAGCTCTTCCCTGGTGGAAAAGGCTGTAAAACAAAGCAAAAAGATAACTGTTTGAAAGCGTAATGACAAGGTGACTTAAGATGGCATTATGGAGACAGGAAACCAACATTTTGATAATAAATGAGAGATGATAGATAACGCTAGGATATCTTATCAAGAGTTTCAGCACTGAGTACAACAGGGAAGAAGGAACCAACAAAAAGATGTAAAGAGGGATGATATGATCAAAGCCACAGGCTTGGGAGATGCTCTTTCAAGCAATATACAGAACTGATATAAGTGGGACAAGGCTGCTTTCATCCCGGCTAGAAAAGCGACAGCGCAGTACTTCAGAGACACGGATGGAAGAGGCAGACAGGGAAGGCTGCATCTTGGACAGGCTACATCAGAAAAATCTTCAAGACACAAGTTGTCCCCTGCTTGTGAGGGCCATGGGAGAAATAAAGCAGGGGTAGGAAGGACCGGTCAGCTTTTATTTCACTGGTACTGTATTTGATGACCGATTTTTAATGCACCCATTTTTCATTATTATTTTAAAAGATGAACAGGTTTAAGGCAGGAAGAGAAAGTTATTTTCTGATTCAAGTAGATTGCAGAATTTTTACCTTAGGGAAAAATTATGAAGCTAGTGTAAGTGCTACTTTGTCTAGAAATATCATCATAAAGGCTCCTTAAGACATACGGCTCTCAGTAGGCTAACTTAATAGCAATTGCACTAGCTACACAAGAAAGTGACCTTTATTGATAAGAAATATTGGGACACTTCAGAGCTTTTAGAAGACCCTGAAAGCAAATTCAAGATTCCGGCTGAGCACTCGGCAACTTTAATGTTAACCCTGTTTTTACGTACTTGAATATTATACAGATAAAAACAGAAGTAGGTTTTTGCAAGTGCTTCAAAAGGTTGTAATCTAACTGCAGAGGCAACTCAACCATTCAAAACTGATGCAGAGTATTTAAGGACTTACTTGCAAGGGAGAGCACATTTAAAGAAGTACAAATCACCTCAGGTGACAGCTAATGTGAAATAGGGATGGGATGTTAAGGAACTCCCTCTGGACTTCAAAATTATGCTAAAATCATGCTAGATACAACGGAGACTGAAACAGAATTACACCTAGTCTAGTTTTGCTCTTTGAGAGGGGAAAAATCCAATTATTTTTCAAGGCTGTATCAGTTCTGCATTCGTAACTGGGCCATCTGACTTCTCCCACAAGTGCAAAAGAACCTGAAATGAACCAGTACTGAAAATTAACCTCTTCAGCCTGGTTCTCAGTATTAGCAGCTTATTTTCTAAACACGGTAACTCCATTTTGAGGACAAAATGCCAATGGGGTCCCCATAAGCATCATAGCAGATGGGTTTCTGTCCTCTTTATAAAAACACAAGTGAGCTTCCAAACTTTTCCAGAGCAGAGCAAAAATGTTGATGCTGTGGCACAAAGTACAGCATCGTGCTTTGGTTGGTACTCATGGCTGAAAGAAATCAAACTTTGTAACGATCTCAAGAAATCACACCTCTGTCCCAACGTCCTGCCCAAAAGCACCTTGGTGTGAATCTGCCTTTGTGAGACTCAGAATAGCTGTTCCAACACCACCAGGCTTGGTGTTACGGGATCCTCCAACCAGCAGGTTTCAGGAAGAAAACATCCTACAGAAGCAGCTGACCCAAAACCTTTAAACTTAATGGAAACTCCTTTTCCTGCTGCAAGGAAAAGCGGGAAACTCATAGCCCACTACATGTTGCTTCCAGCAGCAGCACATCACTAAAACCATTCTGAAGATCTGAAATCAAGTCCCTAAAACTACTAAACTCTTCCTTGGGGAACGCCTGACCAGGAACTCCTTCTGCCACTTCTGTCACTTCTTCCCTGTGGAGTTTGGAAGGGCAGGACCATGCGAGAAAGTGATGGTGACACTGGTGGCAGCCTGTCCCTCACTGCTGGCAGCGCCTAGCCCGTCTCAGACTTGTGGGGCAGCTTGATTTATGGGGCAGGTCTCACTTCTGTTGAAGAACTTCACATCAAACATTTGCGACATTTCCAGATTTACCATGAAAATGAAATGAAAAGGTTTTACACTTTAAAATATGGAACGGGACCTTGTCTTCTTGCTTCAGATGGCCAAACAGCCCTTGAAATTGAAATTCACGGCACACATGAGCATTATAGACTTGGGAAGAAAAGGGGCTGGAGGACAGACAGAGGAAGGGGTGGTTTTAAAACACACGTGCAGGAAGGGGAAAGAAGAGCAGGGAAGGGAGACTCAAGCTGTCAGTGCAAACCCATCCCTTCTTCATGCATGTTTGTGATACCCAACAAAACTTCCACACTACCACAGGTTACCTCTAAAGGATTTTCAAAAGACAACTGTATGGAGCAAAGAATGCAATTTATTCAAGTGTAAAAAGCCTAACTGTTGAACTAAAATTAAGCAGGGGGGGAAACGGTATATTTCATAAGGATTAAAGGATGCATCTGATCAATTTTTGAAAATTCAACAACAAGAATAAAAGTTCAAAACTTTCTCGCGGCTGTGATTGAAGCTGGTATGTTAAGCATGGAACTAAGCAAGCTGTCATAAACAGAGATTTGTTTCTTTCATCTTCAAAACAGATTTTGTTGTTATTATTATTGCTGTTTTTGCAAGTGCTTCACTGTCTTAGAAATGCTACTTAGATCTTTCTAGGTTGTTATGTCAAGACCCGTGAACAAGCAGGAAAAAGGAAATCCCACACCATATTTAAACACAGAGTATCAGAAGAGAAAATGTGGCATTGCCATGTATCTAAACAGTAACAGTCAAAACGCTCATTGCAACAAAGATAATGGTTTCTGCAATTTCAAATATAAAACCTCAGGTCTGCACGCTCTGTCACTTACCTAGGCCAAGATGTAAACAAAGACAAACAAAGACTTCAACGTAACAAATGTAATACTAACGATGGTGGTAACTTAAGGAGATAACTGACTTTAATAGGGCTGAAAAGGTGAAAGCTGCTACTGGCAAGATTTGTGGCTTTGAAGGGACAGGATGAAGAACTTTATGGGGAAAAGGAGATACTTGCAAAGTTATCCAACTCATGCTACAAAGGATGCTCATAGACAGCTTCCTCCAACACAACCCCTGAGGTCACCTCATGCTTCTTTTGTATATTCCAAAGAGGCTACATAAATTTTAGCAGTCAGCCTTGCCCAGCTTCCTAGTTCTCAGCACCGCTGTCAGACCTTCACAGCTACCGGGGGCTGCACAAACAGGGCTGAGCGCCGCCAGAGCAGTAATCATGCCTGTGCCTGTACAGAGTTCTCAACTCAGGCCAGTTTTTCCATGTTTACTACTTAATTTGGATCTGTATTTTTGAGAAAGGGGAGTTCAGCTGAGGGTGCACCTCTCTCTTCTCACTCAAGAGCTTTTTAGATTCCTCTTTCCCTCATGCAGATCTCCTTCTGGGCTGTTTGTGCCCACTTAAACACAATGTGGTCTGTAACAAAGATGTAATTATGTACAAGCAGTGCCCAACAGAAGTCATCTAAGAAAAATAAAGCTTTCTCTAAAGCAATTTCATCTAGTGTTTTTTACTATACAGATGCAGCGTACTATTGCGATAGGTAAAAATATCTCAATACCTGCATAAAGCATAGAAAACCAGGGTGGCCAGTATGAAATGGCATTTGCATATTTAAGAAAAATATAAAAACATTCTCTTCCTCCCTTTTCCACCTCTGATACTGTCCAGTTTGTCCCAGCCTCCAGGTACATTTACACAACGGCCAGAAATAGGTAGGTGTATATGTACCTATACATGGGCATATTCATACCTAAGGACAGGTATAAAATGTGAAGTAATTTTGGACAGCAGAACTAGTACAGAAAAAAAAAAGTAACAACTTGCTTAGAGGTGCAAGGCCTGCTTGGTCTGCTGTTTGGAGATGTCTAGTTATAGAAGCACAGAACAGCTGAGGCTGGAAGGCAGCTCTGGAGACTGCCTAGTCCAACCCCTTGCTGAAAGCAGGTTGCCCAGGACCCTGTACCAGTTGGGTTTTGAACATCTCCAGGGACAAAGACTCCAAAACCTCTCTGCGCAACCTGTGCCAGTGTTTGGCCATGCCCAGATTGGGGTGTTTTTATGTTTAAATAAACAGTTCTTATGTTTAAAGTGTTTTCTTATGTTTAAATGCAATTTCCTGTATTTCAGTTTGTGCCTGTTGCCTCTTGTCCTGCCATGGGATACCACTGAGAAGAGCTTGGCTCCATCTTCTTTATTCTTCCCCGTCAGGTATTCATATACACGGATAATTCCATACTTAATTTTGGTAAGAAGTAGAAAAAAAAAAAAAA
>VXAK01008200.1:229725-256868 GCA_013399435.1 Arenaria interpres
TGCATAGGATCTTAATGCTTCCAGTACGATGTTCTGCAAAAGCCAGAATAGTTGCTATAAGTGGCAGATGTACATAGTTCTTGAAGATGAGGAAAGCATCAATCCAGTTTCAGCAAGCTTGCAAAAATAATCATGGCAATTCAACACCAGACGGATTTAGTATTTGTAGATGTCTTCTAAGAATGGATGTGTTTTAAGAGTTAGTTGCAGACATGCTTTTGATGCAAATTTAGGCTTCAGAGTCATGCTGAAGCAAAATAAGAAAGTATAAGTTGCTTTGTACCATAAGGAAAGAGAAAACACTTGCAAAAACTCTGGCTCTTTAGAGAGCTAAAAATCACAGTCTATCGTAAAGAAGCATCCCAGTTTGTTTTTTTGTTTGTTTTTGGTTTTTTTTTTTTTTTTTACACATACCATAGGGAAAAAAAACTTCTCATCAAGCCCCACTACAGATGAAGAACCCAAATCCTGTATACTTTAGCATGAGATGGGGGCACGATCTGCTCGGCTGTTGCTCTGTGAGGTTTTAATGAAGGTGCAGAGCAGAATCCTTTAGGCACGCGGTGCAGCAAACGTGCCAAGTAGCCGGCACAAAAAAGAGCAAAATAAATGTGACTTTAAGGCACTAAGCACCCACACGGCTCGGAGCCCTGCAGGCAGCAGCGAAGCTGCCAAGATTCAGGTCACTAACGTGCCACCGCTGCCCGAGACACCCAGTGAGAGCAGGAGGAGGGGCAGAAGCAGCTCCTTGGGGCAAGCTCTTACAGAAGCGTGGCTGGTGTAGGGTACCTACACGGAGGCACGATGGAAAGGAGCCCCGTTTGCAGAAATGGTCAGCAAAGCTCATTAATCACACTGGAAAGGCCTGATCTAGAGATGACAGGAGGATGACAGGAAGATGAACAGAGATGCTTCCTTCCAGTAAAGAGGTAACAGGCTGAGAGAAAAAAAAAGCAGACATGTCAGACTTGGAAAGGTCAGGGGTAAGATTTGTATTTGTCAGAATGAGCTTTCCACGCAGGAGCCAAGGACATCTTGCTTCAACAAATAAATAAATAACTGAAAAAATATCAAGCATCTTTGGTAAAAGAACTTAAATTCTCTACCTGCCTGCTGTCCTTGGGCACCTCTGCCTACAAGGTATTTTTGGATATCCAGTCCCCAAAAGGGAGCACTGGCTGCAAAGATGTCAAAGAGCACGTGGTTGAATGGCAGATAGAGGCTGAAAGGCAGAAAGACATAGATTGGACGAAGTGGGTAAAAAAAAAATATATATATTTGAATGGGAAAATGGGGCAGACAAATTTAGAAAGGAGGCAGCAGCAAAGCAAGAAGAGAACTGTGGGGAAGAGAGAAACAAGAGGCACCAAAACACTGAAGGACAATGCCACCATCTATTTTGAGGTCCTGTTCTGTTGTACCCACCATGGTACCTACCTTCTGTGTAAAAATAACAGCCATTGTGGTGCCCCTGCTGGGCTTCACCCGGTCCCCAGGGAGGTAAGGTGCCAGAAGAGCAATCTCTGCACTCCACAATATGGCTAAAGGAAGGAGGGTGGGGGGAAGACAGGATGGGACAGGACCATGGGTTGCAGTACGGTTGATGTAACAGTAATGGAAGAGAAAGAGATGTAATTTATCAAGTCCCTCGTACATGTCCAGACTAGACTGCTGTTGTGATGTCACGGTAGAAATACAAAGCTGCACACTCATTTCCAGATGACTGCAATGCCCAAAATACCCCATGCCAATTATGACACTGAGACAGAAGGAAATCATCCTTACCCTGGAAAGTTTGTACTGTAAGTGCCTATATAGACAGGAATAGTTATACTGACCTTATAATATTTTTCACTCTATTTAAAGACATTTGCAGTGATGGTTTACAATCCTAAAGCACAGACTGTTCAGCCTACCCTGCAAGCCCACAGTTTGTGGTCACATAAAATATGCTTCATCTTTATTGTATCCGTTTCTCGATTCCTGTCTAGGCTTTTTCTGCCCAGATTATACAGGCAGGAAATACTCTGGAATAGGGACCATATCGTATTATGCATTTGCATTATAAGACAACAAAGCACGTCGTATCAACATCTCTCCTTCTGTATCATTACCTACAAAACCAGTACCCAGGCCTTAAAAGAACCAATTATAACCATGGACGCTAAAGAGATGCAAAAGCCAAATTTCACAAACTTGCGAAAATGTGCATACCATGGAAAAACTGGATATTGACATTTCTCTCCAGTTAAATGGCCCTAATAACCTATACAAGTTGTATCACACATTGCATAACTTTGCTACAGAATGTATTTTTACAGACTTCCTAATGAGGGAGCAGAACAGCCTCATCCTTAGGCTAGCCTACCAACTTCCAGAATGCTAAACTCCCTTAAAAGAGAAGCAAGAATTTCATATCCTGCTTTGCCATTCATCGGGATTTTGTAGTACACACACATTCATATTGGGAGGTACAAATGGACACCGTAAAATCATTCTACAAGACCCAACAGATACACAGCCAAAAACATAGATGGCCATACAATCAGCAGCAGTATAAATAATATACTGTTTCAATTAATAAACCGATATACCACAGAAGCACGAGACAACTGCATGACAGGGCATAAAACCAAATAATGTCTGCTATGGAATGGAACAGACAATTCATGTTTAAAAATGACATCTTTACAAAGTGAGGCTCTGGGTTGGAAGCTCCAGGTGCCTCGTGGAAAGGCTGTAGCAAGTATTTGCGCCTACAGGTGGCTGAAGCACATCCATGAAAGATAACGTGAAACTGAGACAGGAATCTCGTTACCAGGATTACGCAGACAATAGCATCCAGGATTACTGTTTGCCAGTTGTATTCTGCATTAAATCTATCAAGACACACTTAATACCGCAGGTAATACATTTACGAACAATTAAAATTAATCGTAACAGGAGATTAAATGTAAAAAAAATAATATCATCATCTATTTTGTTTTCAGTTCACCGTACCACTGCAGCTGTGAGAGCTGCAAGAAAGAGACATCGCTGCTTCCATTCCCCAGTCTATAAAACACGACTTTCCTCTAAACATTGTGAACATTTGACACGCAGATGCCTAGAGCTAGGCGTATTTCATCCACTGTTGAAGTTTCTGACTCCACACAGTTGGTCCCGAGAATAACTTGTGCCAGGAGAGCAAGAGCCCTGCGGGAGGGGAGGGGAAGGACAGGGCAGACCCTTCCCCACCCCAGGTCCTTGCCTGTCCCCAGTCCCTAGGCATGGGAGGACCTGTGCCCCCCCATTTGGGGCAGCAGCCGCCTGCATACAGAGAAGGCGGCCGCATTTCCGACCCCGTTAATTAGTGCTCCTGCATCAGTGTAGGAAGAGTGGCGTGACATTAAGGTCACCCTAACTTAACATACACCTTGCCGAAACTGCAGAGGGTGTCTCCATCCAGAGGGCTCATACTGTACCTCCCCACCACCCCAGCCCAATAGCTTGTGGGTTTAAAAGAATAAAAAGACCTTCAACCCAACAAAATACAGAAAACAGGCTATTGATTTCCCATGAACTCTCAAAGCGTTATAATAAGCATTTATAGATGGGCTATTGAATGTCTTGACCATTTAAGCAGACAGACATTTCATCAGCAAAGTAATAACTGGTGCTGGTTCCAAAAACAGAGGAAAAGGAAAAAGGAGCTTTCGGGCACAATGTCACTTTTCTCATTCTAATGTAAACTTTTACACATATATCACTTACTGCTACTCGACTTACAAACTGTAAGGCATATACGTACAAATCCTACAAAATAAACACTGGTAATACTTTAAATCCCTACGACTGTTTTTCAGAAGTATCTTTTTCATTGCTAACAGACTACCAAAAAAAAAAAAAAAAAAGCATTAACCTTAAGCATCATCTTTCTGCTTTAGACTTGATACGGTATGCAAAATTCACTTACACATGCAGCAGTACCTTAATAGACCTTAATAAAAAGTAGACCTTAATAAACCAGGGCTAGTGTAGCACTGTTTATTAAAAGGCACCCAGTTTACTGCGTATCTCCATCTCCAGTGAGCAGCCAAAGCTACCGTTTCTGAAAACACTACTCTTTGAGGAGTATTTATATTTCTATTGGATTATAATGAGATTACTGGTATGACACTGAAAATATTAACAACCTATTAATATCTACACAAACAGATATTAGTGATAGATGGTATAAGTCATTCTTGCCCAGCTATATATATGTATATTTAGAAAACACTTGAGACCTTGATTTTTGTAACACACTTTTGTGCCCTTACCAAACACACACTCCCTGAATTCCTGGTTGGAAAGAATAGTTTCCCTTTCACATAACAAAAGACTTGGGAGATTTATTTACAGAGCAACGTATCAGAAATAAGAACAGTTCACAGAGGTGCACAGCAAACGTGCGATGCATGCCTCTCTTAACAAAGAGTAATTAAAAACTTTTACATCAAGAAACTCCCTGGAAAAACTTGAATATAAGATCTCGTTGAGAATAATCTGCAGATTTCCTGTAGCAATACACTGGTTATAGTTAAAATACATTTATAGCAACAAAGATGATGACTTTTTTTAGAGAGTAACCCACAGGAACTGTTTCTTCAATTTGTTCCCTTTGTTTACCTAGAAGAAAAAGGAGGTTATAACAATAAGAGAAGCAGTAACAAAGTAGCTTATTCCTTCCTGTTAAGGTATTGCAAGTTTAAAATCACACTGGCACCGGTTCCAGTTTCACGACTGTCATTTTTTCTGGTGATGTTTGCACAGATCATCACAGCTCTTTTTGGAGGCAGAGATGTCCACACCACTGCTGGTGCAGCATTTCACTTCCAGCGGGTGGTGGTATTCCCTGGATCCGTTACCCAGATTTTGCTAACTTTTACAGCATTTTTCCAGCTGTGCCTTATGTTACCTACAAATAATGATAGCTCAATATATGGAACTGAAAATATCAGCCTCTCGTCTCTTGAAAATACACTGTCTGGATATGGCAAACCTATAATTCAGCTGGGGATCTTACTTTCTACATTTCTTTATTACTAACATCACCGTTATTTACTCCTTCATGGGATGCTGTTGCAAAGATCACAGAGATGTAAATAAATTACTTCAGGTAAGCCTCTGTTTAAAAAAAAAAAAAAAAGGCAGAAGGCATAGTTTAACTTTAAAACTACTTTAAGACACTTTTGGCTGGTAATTTGGAGCAATGAGTGAATATGAAACAGCCTGAGAACAACACGCCTTCACATCCTGAGTCCTCCCTGTCTAAGCTTAACTGTTACCGTGCAAAAATGCCATTTGCCAAGTCTACGTTGAAGAAAACAACTTTGGAAATAAAACCTAGATGAAACGGAGACACCAAGGAAACTATTTTAGCCAATAGCAAAAATTCAAAGGAGCGGGTATGTACCAGCTGTGATTAAACCTCCCAAATACTACTTCTTTTGAATATGCTATCACAAATAATTATAATAACCTGATGCACCCACAGCCATATAAAGTTAGCAACCAAATAAATGCTCACATTTAAGGGTATGTACTCAGGAGGTAACAGAGTTTCGTAGCACACAGCTTAACAGCAATCAACTTAAATTTTGCTTTGGTTTATACAGTAGGAAAAAACCTCTTTGTGGATAGGTGCGGAGGGAAGAGTGAAGACTAACACCGAGATAGCTCCCGTTCCTAACACCTTTCTGATCCTGGCCGAGACAATCCACTCGTACCTCAGACGCATGGTGGCAGTCAGCCAGCCAGATGACTGGTGACTTAATATACAAGTTTATGTGGGCTCTGGAGTCTGACACAGACAAGGGCATTAACTTTGAAGTCTCAACAGCCAGCCTCAATATTCAAAAGTCATCATCAAATGAGGCATGACTACACCAAGGGACTTTTTTTTTTTTTAATACTTCATGCTTGCTTCCTTCTGTTCCGAACAGCTTTCACTGTGAGATGTGCTCATTAAATATGCGTGCTTTTTATAGGAAAAGCTGTGATCAATTGATGCGTAGGTCAAGTGTGAAAAGAACTTAAAAGGGTATGACGCTATGATAAACACCGTAATAGCCTCAGAATCACAGATGAAAAGATTGGCATATCTATCTTGTTTCATTCTACTGCCGAAGGCAGTTCTGACAATAAACAAGGCTTTGGGCCAAAATTCAGCCTTTGAGAACAATACAGATATACAGAGTTTTATATATAGATATAATAAATGTGTGTTCAAGCAAAGGATATACTGCGATCTACCGGGCAGGGTGGCTTTAGTTTCATTTTGAAAGCCACTTAAAACAAAACCCAGTGGATGAAACAAAGAATCCACCCAAACATGAAGGCTCCAGCATCTTTGTTGAAAGAACAATAGCATATTACTCCTCATCCCTCTGTCTTGTGCAAGAGAACCAGCAAGACAGTTATTGCTGTGATCAAATTAAAGAACATTTCACATAATTATTCTTTAAACTAATCACTATTTATAAAGATTTATCTTCATGTGCCAATAGTCATAAGTGCTCTCATTCAATTGCTCGGCAGAAAACATCCCAATAAAAGAAATATTTCCATTAGCATAACAAAAGGCAACCAGTAAAATCACTCACATGCACAGGCTCAAAATTTCAAACGGAAGCTATATTCCTGTATAAATACCCTCTATTTTTGTACTAAATCCACTCTAATGATATGTTCTGTAATCTGATGGCTCTCCCACCGGAGGACACACGATTATTAACGAAAGCAAGATCACATTAAACAGATGACATGATTAACAGTATTCATTTCATGCATGGCTGTTTTACCGGAGAGAGATAAAGACCTGAAAGTAATTACCACCAAGTAAAAAAAAAAGAACTCCTTTCACTGACCTCTCCGGCTGGCAGCTAGCAGTCCTTAAATACTGGTGTTTTGCAACAAAGACCAGTGCCTTTCATCTGGGAGCGGGGGGGCTTGGCTTTTACGCTAGGAGCTGAGCACCTCTCTCCCCTCGCCCGCACGCAGTACCTCTGTATCTATGTCTGTAATGCAGCATAAAGATGCCTGGGGAGACCTATCAAACCGGCAGGCAGCAGCATCGCCCGCCAATAAGCGCCGGGCACATGCGGAATCCAGCACATGCTCGCTGGGGCTCGCACACTGTCACCGCTTAACGGGCTGCTCGTCTAATTATAGCCTTTTTTTTTTTTCCTTTTCTCTTTTTTTTTTTTTGGCCCGGCCCCCCGCACCAGGAAAGAGGAGCTTGAACGCTATCGCGCACCTTCCAGCCCAAAGCATCGACATTCGGGATGGTTATTTGGCTGGGTGCATAAAGATGAAATTCCTGTTTGGGTTTGTTTTTTTTTTTTCCTTGTTGGTTCCCCCCCTCCTCCCCACCCCCCCTGAACGATTCACCTACAAGGGGTTTTGCCTCCACCTCTGAAATAGGGGATATATTTAGGAGTGGCTCTTTTCAGAAGCTGACCACTTGTAGTTTGCTAGGTCTATTAGGAGGAAACAACAAAATGCAGCAGTTTATTCCGCCAGTAAGAATTCTCGTTTAGAATCTACACGTTACCAGCATCATATGCACAAGACGTCTCGGATGGGGTTGTGCACAGTACTTCCCTATCTACAACACAGCCCCTCAGTTGGGTGAGGTCTTTCAGCACACAGTAGCCCTACAGAAGCCAACAGGACCCCCTCTGTCCTTTACGTTTTACACGTGGGCAGATACTCAGATGACCCGAGGGCTTCTATGTGCATTGGCACATAAAGTCCTAACTAAGCTTTCATGAGGCTAGGGGTGGAAATGCCAAGGAGATTTTTGCCACTATGCAAAACAACTGAATTCATTTGGAAAATACTTACAGTGAGCAAGTACTCCTTCGAAGTGTGGGGAACTAACTCCAGTAAGCCTTACATGCATCTTACGTATTTATAACTCCACAAAACTAAGGACTGTTATGATCTAGGAGACCACTATGTATTTGAAAGATGCTGAGAGTTTCTAAAATATCAGGTAAACAATCATGAAAAAAAAAAGATACAGGCACCTGTAGTTTAGTCTTCCTTGATAGCATGTTTCCATTAATCTTCGCTCTGATTAGCACAAATAGGAAAACAATCCTCTGAAGTTTTCTGTTCCCACATGGGAACAGAATCACCCACACTCTGCACTGCCCAAAAGGTTTTCAGACATCAGTGCAAGGTGGAAGTACACAGCCTGTTTCTCAGAAGTGCCAGTGCCAGCTGCCTCTTGCGAGATACAGCACATTTTTCATTGCCAAAATATCAGAATGCTACAGCATTATGCATACACAAACTTTACAAACATTTTTAAGACGTTCCACAAAGTTACATATAAAATACATCTATAAACGTTATACTTACAGAACTCTGAACTCCACTGCAATAACGAGTCCCTATGCACCCGCATTTTTCCTAATTCTTTACTCTTTATCACCAACACCACACAGGACGAGGCACAGTCCAAGTGCACGATATTAAAGGTTGTTTATAAACATTTTTATCTATCGTGCTTGCTTCAGTACAAAAACTGTAATTGCTACTTCATAAAAATGTTACTAATGGAACAAGACTTCCATGTGGTAACAGAGCAAGACCATATTTCTTGACAATACGTAAATAGCTGTGTCACAGCTTTCTTAATCTGCCAGTGAAAATTGCTCGTAACGAGTTGCTCTGCACTAGAAGCGGACTTCATCTCTGTAAGAAAAATATTCTCAAAGCTATATACAGCTAGAAATATAAATGAAATGCAGGAAGAGTGACATTTTACCCCTTGATTCAACTTGCAGTCCACATCAAGTTTTGTGTTGCCATAAACGAAGGAGACTATTTTATTATGTCTTCCTTTTCAGATTACATCATCTGAAGAGCTCATCAATTTTTATAAACTGTGCTTCTTTAAAATACTGTAAGAATATTACAAGTTTCTCAGCAGTACTGCTTGGAGCCAGAAAACTATGTATTTTATGAACAAAGGCAGGAGGGGCAGTTATACAAAGGTTAAAAACTTAATTTAAAAAGAGTTCAAGAGATGTGGAAAGAAGGTATCCAATTATTTGATGATCAGATCCACAATTTGTCTAACAACATTTCACCGAAAGTAGCAACAGGAGAACACGACCAAGAGCCTTGACCTTAAGTCCTCTGATCCAGCTACAGGGAATGCTCAGTTTGCTAAGCAAAGGAAAAGGTACACACAGACAAAATAAGGAAAATCAGAGACATAAGTCATTCCTTTAATCTAATTCACCCTCACAGATCACCAAAGGTGCCTATGACAGGCGACACACTGACCAAGAATCCTGAAACAGGAGTTAAACAGGCTTTAGCTGCCACGAGACTCTCAGTTTTGGCTCCCTCCCACACAAGATGCTCAGCCTGCGCATCCCTCATCTCTGCCCAGCAGCTCCCCAAGACCTCACTGGTCCCTCCTGTGTGGGTCCGGCACCGCTCCTCAGTGGTTCAGGTCCTGCATTAGGATGTTTCCCCATCGACAGCTGCCAAGTTGCATTTCAAGTGATACCTACTCATCTCTGCCACACAACCAACATTCACTAAATGCCTGTGTTGAGCTTAGGAGACCAGTCAGGATTTAACAGCCACTTCTAACCATTCTGACGATGCGCTGGGCAAGGCAGGGGGAACAGCACAACAGGTCTGACGTTTGGAGCCAGCAGTAGTTCATGCGGGTCCACGTTCAGCAAAGGCAAGTGGCTAAAACTTCAACTCACAACAAGGCACAGCTCCACCAGCCTGACCCACCACCCGTGGTGACCACACATGACCTCCTGGACCACACATCAGACCTGGGATAGGATACGGCCACATACAGGCATGCCAACAAGAGAGGCCAAGAGAGGTTTCATGAGGACACAGTCACAAGAGTCAGGTCCAGCAAGTCTCTGCTGGAAATGAACAAATTGTTCAAGGTACACGAGTTGGCCAATATTCGACAGACTTTCATCGAAAGCAAAAGCCTGTCCCTGGCACAAGTTACCCGCCTGTGCTAAGCTTCAAGTTCCTGCTCCTCTGCATGGAAACAGAAGGTCTCTACAATTTTATTTTTTTTTAGAAATTAAAAGTAAGTTAGGTTTTCTCTAGCCCTGTTCGTTGACAGAACAGCTTCAATCAAATTTTTCCAAAACCATATGGTCTGAGGCAGATGCCCATCACAGAGGGGAGGAGAGGGGAAAACCTATGGGGGTATGATGAATTCATCATATGACACTGAAACCAGCATCTTGCAGTGAAAACAGCCTAGCTAGCACATTAATTAATTTTACACTTCATTTAGGCATATCTAAGTGAATTAAGAGACAGATGACTATTTTGGGAACAAATAACTTTTTACTATGTTATGATCACTTTTTGTAACAGCTTGCATATCCAATGATTTCAATACAAAATTACTTAAAATTAAAAAAAATTCTGATGTGTTTTGCAACTAAACAGGTTTCACTCTGGATACCATTTAACCTTTGACTTAAAAATATACCAAATATTGCTTGGAAACTTCTACTGCTCAGTTACTTAATTAGATTTTGCAAAGTATAGTAAACATATGGAATGAAAATGAGTTGAGCAAAAAGGCTGGTGAATCAACACACTGCATTTCTAAAGGCAATACTGTGTACATTTCCAAGCTGTAGCCTTGAGAGGTTGAACTGAACCAATTACTCTAATGAATATTTTACTTGGCTTGATGCACTCATTAGACTTTTAGAACTAAGCTAAACTATCCCATGGTTATGTATAAATAAAAAAAAGCGCAAAATCTTAAGATTTTTGAATGGTACCTTTTACATTTACACAGATTAACAGATGAGGGGACAATTTTCTCTTCCACAAGTTTTCCTAAATCTCAATTTTCTTTCCCAAAGAAATCTATCTAGCAGGTTTTTTTTCTTGTGAAAAGTACCTTTGATTTCACAATAGTTATTTGTTGGGCTCTTTCCTTTCCTAGCAAGTACCTCATAGAGGTTTGGGAGGTCTGCAGATTGGTGGCAAACTCATCACAAGACCCATCATCCTTCACGGAGGAAAATAAACATGGACCTACTGTTTGCCACATAAGCTTTTCTCAGAAAGTGACAAACGCCAGGCTCCAAGGTTGGCACTCAGCATGAGAAAACCTACGTTCGTTTTATGAAGCACAGGGACACTTCTTGGACTGATCCAAATTTCTGCCTAGTAAGACAGCAGTTACCTGTACATGTGGTGTATACAGGTGTGTACATGTCAACGCTATGGATCATGTTTTGAAATTGGTCAGCTAAGCCATAACTTTAGGTCTTTTTTTTCCAAGTATGCTAATTATATCTCTAAACGTCCCAGACAGCTCTTCCTCTAGGAATACTTCTACAAAGTACTTGTTATAGCATTTATATTCACTCTTTTCTCAGAATTGTAAAAACAAACAAAAAAAACCATAAATACCCACATTCTAAGGACATTACCATCTCTCACCTCCACAGACCTACATGTTGGTAGGTCCGTTCATCGAAGATCCAACTGACTGAAATACAGACACCAGTCCATCACTGCCACCTCAGAGAAGTTGTCAGTGAAGTGTATTTCATCCTACTGCTGACGGATGCAGTGAAGAAGAATCTGAAGTGAAGCCTGCAGGAGGTTTTCTACACTGAGCACTTGCACTTTGCCCACACAGACAGATATGGAAGAACACAGTATTATTCTGTTTGCATCCTTAAGAACACAGAAATCCCAAATTAAAACAATACGTCATTTTAAAGATTTCACATCACCCTGAAACATGCTTCCTGCCACATATTACTCCAACATATCTCCATCTCAATGTCAACCTTCCGTTTCTCCTCAAGTTCCTTCCACTTTTCCTTCAGTGCAAAGTTTTCTTTCACCTCTATACTGTATCTCAGCAATCACCTCGAACTATACAACTCACCATCCCTGAACGTGTTTAAGAGTTGTTTAGATGTGGTGTTGAGGGATATGGTGTAGGGGATAACTTTGTAGAGTAGGGTTGATGGTTGGACTCGATGATCCCAAAGGTCTTTTCCAAACTGAATGATTCTATTATTCTATGAAATACTAGAGATAATATCAAAAAATAGCAGAAATGCAGTATGAACTGCCCATTTCAGAACACATTTGTCAGCACAACTGAGACCTTAGCAAGAGCAAAACATGTGTGCCTCCTAGCCACCACTTCATGACCTCTGGCTGACCAGCCAGATGGGCACGAAGTTGATGAAGCACAGAAAGGGACCACATTGTTTATCAGCAACACTGTAAGCATAAGAAATAGCCTGAAATAGCAGACCCAGGCCATGGATCCCATACAGTGCATGCTTGACCCGCGTAAAATTAATGATCATGACTCTAGTGAGCCAAGGATTGTAAAATACAGTGTAGAAAAAGCAGGCTCTGCTTCCAAACAGCCAAGTGAGAAAGACACACTAGCACACCATAACAAACAGGTTTAAAAAGAGAGCACAGTTAAAAAAAATATTTAAAAGAAGCATGATTAATGCAAGATACTGAAAATCTAACACAAGGTATAATGGTAGCAGAAGTCAACTGCTCACAAGGACATGGTAGGTTAAATATACATTGGAACAAACCACAAGAGGGCTTCATAAGTGGAGATATATTTTTTGTACTTGATGTGGTGGAAAATAGGGATCCCGAGAGCATCACTTCAGCCAGAAAGCTGACAGACAAGTACAGATTTTCCTCAGTGGAAGAACAGAAAACCAGAGCTTGCAATATAATAAGTACACTTCCAGTACCTCCATGTTATTAATCTTCATCACCATGGCTGGCACTTTCTTTTCCTTCTCAATTTAGTATCATTTTCACTATGACCACCTTACTGCGATGGGTGACACAATCTGACGCTGAGTGTATCTTACCGAGATATCTACAGATCGGCCTGGGAAAACTTTAAATGCAAGTCTTCCCTTAGAGGACAGGTGCAATTTTTCAAAAATGCTATGCTGCAAAGAGTGCAAAAGCTGAAGGATGAAGTGCAGCATTCCTCCCTTTGAAGGAGAAACTCCTCCAAACAGACTTGCTCACTTCTGTAATTAAGAATGTTATTTCCAATTCTGAGTAGAAAGCCAGGCTCCGAGGCTTTCTTTGATCTTGTGTGATGACAATGAAGACCCATCAAGCTTTCTAAAGCCCATTGGTTTTTTTATTCTTCAAAGACTGTTTTCTGCTCTCTTACATCTCTCTAGTCCAGGAGGTGTTTATGTTGAGCTGTAAGATGGAACTAGAAAGCAAGTTCAAGGTGCGACTGCTGGAACATGAAGTGGTTCCTCACAGACACTAATGCATCCAGGCATTCACTCCGAAATCACTCCTCTGCCAGGCAGCTCACAGGGAGCTTGGAGACTGCAAACTTGAGACTTCGTGTCTCCAGCCCACACCCACAATTCAGAGTCTCAGAGCAAGTTTCAGATCTTATTACTTTACACATGAGTCGAAGGGGCTCAGCACAATGAATCCCAGAAGAAAACTACCTTTGAATGCAACGGCTTTGGTTATCATTTCATGGCTAACAAGTTTGAAGACAGCCTACTAAACTCCAAGCCTTTTTAGCCAAACGTAAAATAAATTTAGATTTTAATCTTAGAAAGATTGTTAATTTAATGACTAGAAATTGTCTCCATATAAAACCAGCAACTGTGACTCGTTATACCAGAACCCAGTCTCACGGTCTTCTTACAAGAAGCCAGAAGCATTTTGCTGGCACAGATGAAAAACCTCTCCAGGAAGAACGGCTTAATTATTTAATAGAGAGAGCCAAAAACCCTTTTATGAAAGCGTCTTCAAGACTCTCGTTCCACATAATGTTCCTGAAGAAGAGCGTACTTACGTTTTGGGCAGCTTGTAGACCTAGTAGTTAAAGTTTGTGGGGCAGATAAAATCCCAGGCTCTGCTTCCAGCACTGCTTGTGGCTTTTGGCCAACCCTCTAATGCAAAATGAACACACAAGTCACACAACTAGGGCTATGAAAAATTATTATAAGTGGGGAGAGATGAGTGTCTACCCCAAGCCTAAGACTCCCACTCCTCATTTTCCACCCTTTTCTGTGACCATCTGAGCTGACACTGTCCTGTCCCTGCACAGTGTTCCCACAAAGGTGAGGGGGAGAGGGATGATCCTACCAAAACTAGCACGGGAGCTAGGGAGTGCTCTGAAGATGGGAAACACGCACCAGGGGAACTCTGCCACATCCTGGGGACAAATTACTCACTCATCTGCCTTCTCAAACCTTTCTTGGGCAAAGCAGCAGGCATTTTCTTCATTTCCCCTTCTTAGGCCCTGGGGGCAAAAAACATTGCCCAATTTCTCCACAGCCCATGCCTGCATGGCATAGTAGTCTCATACAAATCACCTCTTTTAATACTACTGCTGTCAAAACCCAGAATTTCTTCAGGTGGCTATTCTCATGAAGTGCTGGCTGCTCAGAGGATCAGTCCCAAATCAGGTGGAGCCTTTCATCCCTTTGTCCCAGCTGCAAGTCCCCAGCGCTTCCAGAATAGGTTTCTAAAAGCACCAGCACCAGGATCTTCAGTTTCACTTTACACAAAATGCAAGCACGTAACCACCTTTCTCTCACCGGCACTTTAATTTAACGCTGCTGACACACACATCCTTTTAGGAGGCATCTATTATTTTGGCAAGAATTTCTATCAACGTAGTATCAGGAGTAAAGCAGGCTAATGGTTACGGGTCTGAACCTAGCCTTCACTGCAAAATCAAATACATTTTGTGAGCACAAATGTACAGCTAGTATGCCCCATCTTTTCTAATACTGTACTGTCCCGTGAAGGACAGAACATTTTTGAGGTCATTGGTTTCCCACTAGCTCAAGTGAGTCTAAAAGTCCCAAACATGTCAGTGGTGGAAAGGGAAATCACTACATAAACTTAATAGCATAACAATAATCCTTTTTTGTCCCTATAGAAATCAGGTAAAACCACGTGAAAATAGGTGAAAAGGTAAACACTCAAAATTAAGTGAAGCCAGGACTGGAGCTTTCAGCCTGTCTCAAACATGTACCTCCTGCATGTTCTATGATAACGTCATCTTCAGTGATCTGAACAAGAAAAATCTCTCCTTGCTCCCCAAACTTCTGCCTTAATCAGAGTCTGAAGAAGAAGCTGCTCCAAAGCTAATCGACAAATAAAACATCCACTCATATTTTCAAAGCAAATTCCAGCAGTCTGTAGTCAAAACATAAGCAGCATAACCACAGTAAAAGGGCTGCTGGAGAAGGGAAACATAAGCAAGCTTGAAAGTTGCATAAGTGACTTCGCTGTAGGTATTATTCATATTTTATAACAAACTGCGTAACTATGAAAAACACTGTATAACTTAGAAACCACCATAATTTCTATAGTCAGTTGGACTGCCGCGCGCAATGTGCATGGCTAACCTGCAAAATCTAACCATTTATCTTACTTCAAGTATTCAGGCTATTCTGGGTACTTACAACTGCCCCATTTATATAATTCCGTACCTGTTTCATTAAAAACAAGTTGAAATAGCTTTGAAATAATGATGGTGAGAATAATTTAGAAGGCTCGTTTTCTCTTTGGGTACTTGGTATGACTAAAGTAATCTCTTTTGGTAAATTAGTACACTACAGCAGAAAAAGTAGCTTCTATTATTGCTTTGCAACTCATCAATACAACAGGACAAGACACAAACAATTGATCTATGAATACTTCTTTAAAAATAAAATAATTCTAATTTATAAGTTAGGGTAAAGATTTGACTATGTTTAGAAGTATCTACTCATTCAGAACATGGGATTTAAATTGGCATTTACACATCTGACACTGCATAATGAAAAAGTTTGAAAACTACCTTGTGCGGTAGTCACTATTTTTTTAGGTGTCTCTGTACACATTTCTTCAACTTCCAATGAAAGGAGAGATTCAGAGGAAAACCAGAGACTCCTATAAGTCTTCCAATGATATTGCATACTAGAATATCTCATGTCTCCCATCCCATGACATCCATTTCAGCCCTCCTGCAGTTGAAGTCTGAGTTAACGTTTAGCAGAACTTACAGATAACTTCCTCAAGTAAATAAAAATACAAGAGGAAAAAGTATCAAGCCAAACTAACTGGGGAGGCATGAGATGGACTGGAGATTAAAAAAAAAAAAAGCCTAAAATCTGTAGAAGCTGATGGCAGTGAAAGAGATTCAGGTCTGCCCTTGAGAAGTTCACCACGTCAACAAAAAGCCCAAAAGAGCAAAATCAAAAGGAAAATGTAAAAAATAATATATGCCCCCCAAAAAGGAGGCAACAAAATCCACACCTAAGACATTAATAAGCAGGGAAGTCCAGAAAACAAAGTATGCCTTCTAGGTGGCAGTACATCTTTACTCACCTCATCAGTTTTCAAAGTCTGCTGGAGACAGATCTACAAAGCTTGTGAGGAAAAAAGTAAAATTGCCATTGTTGTATACATTATTTGCATCTCACTACTACAAATCTCAGGGGAACTTAGCTGTAACTACTTTAAAAAAAAAAAAAAATCCAGGCAAGATCCTTTCCAGCAGTAACAAAAGCAGCAGCTTATACTTACTAACTGTACTTCTTGCCGTGTGGACATAACTTTTTAATAGATAAATAGCTTTAATTTACATAGTCTTTAAGGCAGCCAGATGGAAAAACAGTATTGATTTCACGTCTGACCCCCTGCAATTCAGCAGTTCAATCTAGTGAGCTAAAAAGGCAGACACCCTGACCTGTGGTTAAATACTGCAGGCTGTGGCACAGCGTTTTCTCAATAGAGAAGGAAGGAATTTAAGGCTGGGGTCATGTCTTAGCAACCAGCTCCAGACTTTGCCATCAGGGACACCACCAGCAAGACAGACTCCACAACGAGTAGCAGAGAGAAGACACCTCTTCTTTAAAAAAAAAGAAAAAGAGACATCACAGCCAACTGAAAATTGTAGCCTGTTGGTAGGTGGGGTTAAGTATTTCGTGTTTGAAGGTACTGTGAAAGAAGACAGAGGACTTACCCTCCACAAACCCTGACCTTCAGAAGAAAGAGCCTGTGAAAAGCCTGCAGAGGCTGACTAGTGAGAACCCTTGGGAACACTTCCCACGTTGTTTTGGGCTTTTGTTTTTCTAAACATTAATGAAACTCGCTGTAGCTTACCACTGAGAAAATGAAGATAGAAACAAGGATAAGAAGATAGAACAAAGCTAAATATAGGTATAGTTACCTGATGCTTTAGATAACTAGTGAGTCATTTGAATACTTGCACTAGAATTAAAGCATTTGAAAATTAAAGGCTGCTGGTGCGCAATCTCTAAAGGAATGGAAGACTACATTACATGCATAGCCAGGCTACATCTCATAGAACCTTTTTCTCCCCTCCTCCTCCTCAAGATTATCTGTATTTTCTGTTACAAGAGAAATCCATTTTGTTCTTTATACAAAGTTCTTTAACACAAGGAGCACCATTAATTTGAAAAGACTCAAAATACTAAGCTAACAAGATATGAAGCTATCATCATTCAGGACTCTATAGAAACACTTCCCTCAACTCTGAAATTCAAAATGTTGACTGTGACTAAAATAGGTGAGTGAAGTAACTTGGCATAATCATAAGCAAGCATTCAAGAAAAATGTGATCTAATACTTTAATTTAAAATTATCTTGCAACCTCACTTACAAAATAAAGAAAACAAAAGATATCATTCAGGTGAGTCAACATTTTCATTACAGGCTGCCTATCACAGTGAAAACTCAAGTGAATGAGCATTGCAAAAGAACATGTTCTTGTAGAAATAAGGTATCAAGATATAACTCAAAACAGTCACAAAGAAAGCATGGTGTGTATAGATTTATTCATTTCTTCAAACGTGTTCTGATTAGTAGAACACAGAAAAAGAAGACAGCAAATAGATCTACAAAAGACAAACAATCCACAGCTAAAAGAAAACTCCATTTAGAATTGATGCAAACATATCAAGTTTGGGTATCAGAATGATTACGTTCTAATGGCAAGCAATTCTGCATAGTGATAACTTAAATCACACCGAAATTACTGGCTTTTGGCTGAGGTCATGTATCTTAGCCTTGCTTTGCTCAAGCAGTCCATCACTGAGTGCTTCTGATCAGATACTGTTTACGTTACACATGAAAAAACACTTCTCTCCTATGAAAGTTTACACCACCTAAACTAATATAAATTACAAATTTCAGCTGCAACAGGCAGCAGCAATAAGAGAAAAACTTAAACTTTTTTTTTTTTTATGTAACAGATTGATAGCATACTGAACAGATCTATGCATAAACATGTCTCATTCTGGAAAATACCTTATAGCTCAAAAAACTATTTTTAAGATGTTGACACCTACAAATCCGGGAAGGCTGATTTAGGATCCAGATTGTGCATTTATCTAGCATAAGTATTTATGCTTATTAAGTCTATTAAGAACCCTATTATTAAGAAGCTACTCTCATGCCGTGGTGCCATAGTAGGAAGACCCGGAGACGATGGTGAAAAAATAAAATCAGATAAAAGTGAATTCACCGCAAAATTATTTTCTATCGTTTGTACTCTTTGGACTTCAGTCAGTCAGAGAGCCTAGTTCTAGTTCCTCAGGAAAAATTAAACAGGAATTCTTCTCATTCAACACACACTCTAAGAAACTCTAACAAACAGGCCTGAGTGGAAACATTTAATTTTATCACATAGCAGGTAATTCTGGATGACCTACCATGATAACCACCATGACATCAGGTACCTCATTGAAAGATAAGGGTTATCTCAAAAAGCTACATTTAGTGGAATGATGCAACTTCTGGGAAGATGGGAGAAGCCCCAGAACCAGTAACCACAATGGTATATTTTCAGGAGCTCCACTGAAAGTCCACCTATGGCTCACCACTTTGCATGTAAAGAGAGTTGCTTCCCTCCACAGAGAGCTCTTTTCAGTGCAGAAAACATGCAGTCTCTGCCTTATGAACAGCTCAATCATAGAACGGTTTAGGGTGGAAGGGACCTTGAAGATCATCTAGTTCCAACCCTTCCCACTAGACCACGTTGCTCAAAGCCCCATCCAGCCTGGTCTTGAACGCTTCCAGGGATGGGGCATCCACAGCTTCTCTGGGCAACATGTTCCAGTGCCTCACCACCCTCAGAATGAAAAATTTCTTCCTGATATCTAATCTAAATCTACTCCCTTCTAGTTTGAAGCCACTTCCCCTCATCCTATCACTACATGTAGTAAAAAGCCTCTCTCCAGCTTTCTTGTAGGCCACTGGAAGAGATACTGAATACTGGAAGCTGTTATAAGGTCTCCCTGAAGCCTTCTCTTCTCCGGGCGGAACGAACCCAACTCTTTCAGCCTGTCCTCATATCGCTACTGGTCAGCACTAACCAGGGTTAAGTGAAAAATTCACATTAGGCATTTAATGCTTGAGACTAGCAGTCAATTGATTAATATGACCCACTGGCCCCATTTCACACACCAAGTCCTTTACGCAACGATACCTGCTAGATGCATCAGGAGGGTTATACCACCTAATGCCTTAATTCTATAAACTTTCCCACTCAGACAGGGCCCCAAAAAACTTTGCGAATCTAATTTTTGTTTAACACAACAGGAGTTAAGTTTCTTCACATTAGAGAGATAATTCAATGTGATCAGAACAGGAAAAAAAAAATCCCTTTCCTATATTACATGTTTCTGGAATATCTCTCTTCATAAATCTGTTAGTCTTCCTTTTAAAAATTTTACAAAGTCCAGAATTTTTTTCGGTTGCGGGGTTTACAGCTCTTTCAGGGAAGTAATAAAATCACATACGTAGTATTTTGACAGTGTACTTCTGTAATTAACGTAGCTGAAAATTTCATCACCTCTGAAAATCTACCCACTAGAGAAACAGCAGGAACAGCTAGTTTGTTTAATTATTAGAGGGTGGGGGTAGAAGATCCATGCATTTCCTAGGAGAATAAACTTTATGGTTGTCACAGCTGAAAGAAAAGCTTCTAAAAGAACAAAGCGTGTAACTCATCCTGAGTCATTTCTGCATATCAACAATGACTAGTAGCTGCGATCTTGTCAAACTGTTGGTTGTTGTTCTGGGTTTCTTTTAAAGGGTTTAACTATTAAAAAAAAAAAAAAAAAAACACCAAAAAAACCCCAACAAAAAAACACCAATGCAACCAGGAGAAAAAGTAGAGGCGATCCACACACCTCTGCCCCTTAAGTCGCCTCCTCTAGAGAAACCAACTGCAGAAATTCAGGTTGACATGGCAAAAGCCACAAAACTTTATATGTCTCCAAGGCTTCCAGTAGTGAGTGCCCAGAACCAGCCAGGAGACAAGGGACAGCTCCAGACAGGGACCACAAGGGTCACAACAAGGAGTACTTCACTGGACACTGCACTCCAGTGTGGATGCAGCTCTCTTCTCCAGCTGGCCACCATACAAAACATTCACTTTCATCCCTAGACACCCACATATGTGATCAAAGATTCTCCTTCCCATCACCATGTTCTTCACCACCTCGGTTTGGAGAAAACTAGTGAAGGGTGGGACCTGACTGCTTTTTTATCCCAATGAATGCTCATCTCCTTCATTTTACTAAGTCAGAACTTCAACATGACATGATGGAAAAGGTTAAGATCATAAGGTGGTCCTCCTAGCACCGTGGGGCACCCTAGGGTTTGAAAGCTACATACAATGCAGGCAAAACAGTGCTGGAAAAGACAATTTATTCCTCTTTCTGCAGTTGATGACCTTCACATGACTACTCCTCTGAGAGTACAAAGCACTGAGTACAGGAACTCCAGCGGGGACCTAACTAAAGCCCGGTAATATCTGGAGAAGCAGCAAGAAATACTTAATCGATGTTTACAAAAGTTGTGTAACTGAATAGAAGTCTGAGACTTAAGACGGGCAAAGTTCCCTGGGGTATGACTTCACGGCAAAGAGATTTTCTTGTAGTTTTAGGATTGCAATTGTATATAGTTATACACAGAGAAATGACTGTTTTTATACTATTCACTGATCTCTCTCACCATCACAGCAAGCATTGTGCTTTTCTTTTTCCCCATCATCAACTTCAGATATGTTTGACTAATATCACAATAATGTAGCTGGATCTGAAATCCTCTGAGAGGTGCAAAATAAGCAAACACCGAACAAAACCCAGAAGATTGCTCTAGCAGTGAAAGAAAGATTCATCTTACAAGATCTTGCCCCTTCTCCTCCCTGCTTCTTGCAACTTTCCATTTCTTCACACACTGGCCCACCCATTGTCAGGAAGGACCATCAATATGGGCTCATTCTTTACCTGCCAGAAACACCCTACCAGATTCTCTTGTCTCAGCGCTTCTCTCACAAGTCCTCCACAGACCACTATCCCTCTTCTTTCTGTATCACTAACCACACAGCAGAGCCACAGCTCAGAAAGCCTTGTCTCCCTCAACTGCTTTGCTTTGACATGCCATCAATGCCTGGCCCTCTCTCTCTAGTTTTGCCTCTCCACCAGAAAGATGTAATGCTTGCTCTCTCTCCTGAGCAAGCTTTGGTGTCCCTCTTTCATTCCCATGACACCTCTCACCCTTACAGGAATCCACTCCCTCCCCTCCTGCCCCATGCCTGTTCCTTCTTCCCCAAGGCCTTCCCCATGTCCTGAGGCACCAACTGTTCCACTTGCCCAGCCCTTCCACCAACTCAAATTCCTTCACTGAGCAGCTCCCAAACACTTTGATCTCACCCCCAGCCACGATCTACCACCACTTTCCCTCTTCCAGGGCAACATCTTTCCTCTGCTGGCTGCTTCCTGTCAACACCTTCTTCCACACCATGAACAACTGTTTTGCTCCTGCCTGAGGGCCACTGAATAGGGGTATTGGATAATTTTGTGTTAGGTATTAACTCATACCTAAGGAACAACAGTAAGCCCTTAGGTGCACCTCAGGTGTAAGGTTTTAGAACAATTTTGAAGACAAGAATGAGGGACACATCAAAAACTGGAAAGTAGGATGCAATGCAGCATATGTTTGCCAGAGGTACATTGGGCTAGACTAGTCCAGCACCTTTGCTTAGCACTGATTTTTCTAGATAATGGTTGTGTGTATATGTAATCTCTAGACTCTTCTGAGCACTGATTTTTCTAGATAACGGCCGTGTGTATATTTAATCTCTAGACTCTGCTTAGAGTCCTTAGAGTAGCAGAAATGGAAGGAATAACAACAGCATAAAGTGCAAGTTCAGTAATCAAGAACTGCTAAAAATGGAAACCACCAGCTGGAAATAAGAAAAAAATAAAGACCACATGCATGTCAGCCTTGACTATGAGCTGCTGTTATGAAGCCATCCACGATGGGGGTCCTGGGCAAAGGCTATCACAAGAAGAGAGAAACATACTATGAATGACGAACTTTCAGTGAGCTGGAGATGTGCAACCTTTCCCTCCGAGAAACAAAGTTAGAAGAACAGCAGGACATTTAAACCAGTTGAAGAAAGAAAACCCCTAGAAATTTTAAGTCACATTTTCAACTACTCCAGTATCTTCAGCAGAGATTCTTCAGCAAACAACCATGATGAGAGCTTGCACCTTCTAGAGGTGCACCCTCAGTGAAAGCCATAGTGTCAACAAAATGCAGTTTATTCACCAACATTTGTCCTTTGGATTAGCAGGGACACAACTGTTCAAAATACGGATTGGAGGAAGCAACCGTTCATTTTGAGGAACAAGATTTTGACAGCTCACAGAAAACAGACATCAAGCCTATCACATCTAACACATAATGCAGCGTGCGTTACCTGTGGCATAATCAGTAAGTGGAGTATACACCAATGAATTCACACATCAGTATTCTTTTGCACAGGAGTACAGCCATATTTTTATATCACGTAGCAGAGCTTCAAGTGTAAGAAAAGCTGGTGCCAGCAGAGGGAGGCAGCTGCTCTCCAGGATCTCCACGTTCCCCGATGCACAGTAGGAAGCCAAGGAGTTTGTTTTTGTGGAAGTGAACTCACCCCTCAGCCATTGTGTAAATGTGGCTTTAAATCAAGCTGTAATTAGATTTTGCTGTATTCAACAAAACCTCTCTTGTTGCTCCTCTTTTCCAGCTCTAGACAGGAAATAAATGTATTCGTGAAAGAAAAAAGGAAAAAAGTTTATGCCTCTTCCCGGAGCATGTCCTGGCACACATGCAAAAGTAAGTACAAAACACAAAACAATAAGCTCACCAAACACTCAATCTTCACATTACATCGGCACACAAAGATCTCTCAGCTGGTCCACTGCTACATGTCACCTCGCTTTTATCAATATTCTGCTTCACAACATTAAGCTTGTTAAAAGACACTAACAGTCCAACACTTGGAGTCTAGCTTTTCTTCATAAATTTAATTTACTTGGCAGAAAACACAAGTGGAACTCTTCTGCTAAAGACTAAGGCAAACTCAGACTGCCACGTATTCATTTTAGGACAGATTTCTCCCCCCGCCCGCCTCTTATTTTAAGTATTATGGTCATAGCATTCCCTTTTTTAACCAGGTATCTCTATCCCTCCTTGCAGTCTTTAGACAGTCTTCTACCTTAAAATAAAACTGTGTGTTTTCTTCAAACCCAATTTACTGTAACACATGACGCACAGGGTGGTTTTATTTTCTTGAAGTTCTTTATGGACTAAACTGTGTATTTCCACCACACTTTACATTGCCGCAGAAGGAACTGCACAGCAAACTAACTTGTGTAAACTCTGAATAATAAACAGTTTCGACTGACTCCAAAGCTCACAAAGAACTTTATGGTGGTGGCCAGAACAGTGGGTACAATGGTAAACTGGTGCAAGAAGTAAAGAGGACATGCCCAAGGCCATACAGCAAGTCACCTGCTGATCTAAGAACAAAAAGTTTCTGCTCTTAATCTAGACCACCTTCCCCGTGAGTCAAAACCTACTGATAACTATCTGGTCTTTACAAGAAGTTTCAGATTCTTTAGAAGAAAGGAAAAGAGACCAACTGCTAATTTCTAACTCACACACATGCAACCACTGCTTAGGATTCATTAAGTTATTTGCATAAGTTATTCATTTTAGGAGACTCTGATAAGTGTGCCTTTTCAAAACAAACTGATTTCAAGAACATACGCTCTAACACCCTAATTCCCTACAAATCTTCTATAATGCTGCAAGTTTTAAGAAACCTAAGGCTGGTTTAGACAACTCAAAAGATAACCTCGTTCTGTAATGAGTTTGCAGTTTAATCTCTAAATGGAAAAGATCAAGGTAAAACCAAACATTGGCAGTAGATTATCATTCTACACCTAGGTTTGTTTTTTTCTTTTTTTGAAACACCTCTTCCTAAAGGCATGATAATGGAGTTAGGTTCAGTATTGATCTAAAATGACCATTCAAAAATTCTTATGTGCAGCGAGTTTCTGCTTCTGAAACCGTAAATTTCCTGAGTGAAAACTCCCACTCAGCATCCTAATTCTTACTGTGTCTCTACAGATACAAAAAAAAGTTTAAAATTAAACATCCTGCATTAAAAAAATCCAAAAAACTTAAGTTTGCCATAACCAAAGAGATTATCAGTATAGTTTCTTTCACTCACCTTTTTTGACCCATATAAATCAAGAGTTATATTTTTCCCCCCTGGAAGTCTGAAAGTTGGCACAGTACAGTGCCATGATCCACAACTGTGTGAAACTTTATGAATATTAATGTCTAACCAACGCAACAACTCAGGAAAAAACTGGGGGGGGGGAATCCCCCTAAGGCATGTCGCCAATGGTATGGTGTCTTAACTAAGGGAAGTTTTCTACCCTAACTCCTAAAGTGGAAGCATACAATAGGATTAGTCTTATCTTATTTAAATTTCTTAACAACAAGACTGCATCCTCCTGACAGCATTCTGCTTCCAGCGGGATTCAAACACCACATAAGAGTCATTCTTAAAGTAGCAACAGCTATGTTTGGCGGAGCTGGAACCATGAGGACAACACAAACAGCCAAAATAGTTTATTCAGGTTTGAGTCAAGAGGAAAAACTGTATTTCAGGCTAGATAAAAATAAAACAGAGCATACTCAAAGAAGTGTCAAGACTACCATTTTTAGGTCATGCCCTGTACTTTTTCCAGCTTTTCAATTCATACACAGGAAGGTCAGACCATAAAGTGGCTTTCACTGTGGCATTTCAATTCAGAACTACTCTCTACATAATAATTAGTGCCTTTCTTCTCATCAGTTGCATACTGTTTTGCTAGTCTGAGAATGTTGTTTGTATTTATTTATTCCTGAGCAGCTTTTTTTAATCCCTTCAAAGTACCAGCATCCTAAGCGTAGCGATCTCATGCTCCATGAACTTTAGTGCAAATGCTATAAGCGTTTCTTTTCTTCTTAACAACTTCATTACAGTGTTTATACAGGAATACAGTGCTACCACTGTAACCGTGCAAAGCGAATATGCTGTAGTAAATGTAAGCTTTATTCAAAGCATAGCTTTAAAAGTGTTTATGGCATACACCAGCCTGGACTGCCATTGCCAATGCAGGGAAAAAGGCAAAAGGAAAACTAAATGACAGACCTTTCACTCTAACAAGAATTTTGCGACAGTCAAGCTGAAAACTTATGGGCTAAACCCATTGCCAAAATGCGTCAACCTGTTCGTTGACGTTCGCTGCATTTCAGTTCCAGAAAGAGAGTCTGAGTAGAAATGGTTGAATATTGGAAAAATCTTACCAAAAAAAAATTAAGGGGGAGGAAGGGAACATGCCTTCTCTCTTCTAAAGATTTGTGAGTTGTTCCCTGTAACATCCTTCCTCGAAAGCACATTGGGGGGCAGTACCTCTGGTAATTGGATCTTCTGCAACATAAGAGAAAATTTGCAAAACAGCAGCCAGGAGAAATTTATGACTCTACAGACACTAAAGATGCAGATTTTTCACTGTGACTAGGGGACGCTAATACTGAGGCATTTTGCCCATCTTCAGGAAGCATTTCAGAAAATAAATTTAAACTGTTCAAAATTTCTTGGCAGTATCTAATAGACAAAATCTGTTATGCCTACATTAGCACCTACTAGATGTTTATTGGTAACATAATAATCACAATGTCACTACATGCTCTCCTGCACTACTATAAAAAAAAGATTTTGTAGCAGAATAGACATTCAATACACCTTAAAAATTCAGTATTTATACTATGAATAAAACTAATCAGTACTTTGAAAGTTTCCAAAACCGTTTTAAAGAATGTTTGAAACTGTACTGAAATTCAGACCTGTAAATCTGATGTTTTCACTGTTTTCCTCCAGGTAAGCAAAATCATTAATAATTGTAATTTGGACACATACTTCTCTATCAAGTCTCACATGGTAGCCCTTTCAAAGCAAATAATGCAGCTATCAGCAACAGTAGTCTCCATCTTAATTGCATTCATTATCACCTTCTCTATCCTCTCAAGAAAAAAAGAAAACCTGTCCAAAAACCCTCCAACCCCAGACTCTCATACAACTCAAATCCCCATCTTCTTCTTTACAAACCCACCACATCTCAAGCTACCCCTGCAAAAAGGACCTCAATTCGTCTACAACATCTTCTCAATCTATTTATTCACCATGAGATTGTTAAGTATATGGGAGAGAAAAATCATAAGACGATAAAGAAACCTGGATCAAAGTTACTTGAAAAATGGAAGTATAAATTTACTTTTTTTTAAAAAAAAATAAAAGATGAAATGTACTTCTGGCAAGCTAGTGGGCAAGTATCAAGACATGATTTTCCTTCTGGTAGAATTTAGCACAACCAACACACAAACCACCAGCGAGGGATTCCCAAGGAAATACAGCATGTGGGGAGAAAAGCAGCATCAGGAACCCCATCCTAAGGGGTATTTTAGAGAAGAATTTCTGCCAGAAGTAAAATACTTAAGCAAGACTGAAATCCCATTAAGGAAGAAAATAAGAGGGAAAGAAACACCAACAGCCTCTTATACTAGAGAGTTTAAATGAAGTCAAAGCTGTTAGTGGGGGCAGAGAGGAATTGAAAAGGAAACAAAGGCATAAAAGTCAGCGTACTATGAAAATCTGCATGGCTGGTTTCACTTCTTCAGAAAAAAAAAAAATA
>VXAK01008200.1:256948-274114 GCA_013399435.1 Arenaria interpres
CATTTTACCTCCTCTAGCAGGAAAAAGTGGGAGAACATTTATTGTTCAGAGCTTCTTCTGTACAAAGTGGAAAATTATTATGCTGGCCCTTAACACCCCCACTGAATGAAGGCCTGTTTTTTGGGTTTGCCTTTTCTGTTTGTTTTTGAGGAAAGCACTGAAAGGCACGCATGGTATGTACATAGAGCTGCTTTTGCTTATATCACTACCACTAGAGCAAAGTACTTTAATTCAGAAAATAACTGAACAATTTGAGGAAAAAAAAGAAAAAATCATAAGCAGACAACTTGCTATTTTGAAATTCCAATCTAGTATTAATGGCAATAAAGCAGAGAAAAGCCACGAGTAAAATCCAACACCATAGTGCCTTAGAGATACGGCCATGCCCGAACAGATCAAAATCGCCGGGTTTGGTTTGCGGTACAGAAGTTTACATTTGAAGGCAGCTGGATGGCAGTCAACTCGCTGGCTCCCACAGCAGCACCTTCAAGCTGTATTGATTCCTAGGGAAGAAAGGCACCGTAAATCTGCTTGAGCAGCATTGCGTCATTCTCCTTGGTTGGCTTGAAGAAGTAAATGAGATGTTTTCCATTAGCATGGTAAAGAAGCTATACAATTTTGTTTTTATTTCGAAGACAGTCTCAAGTTACGGAACACTTTAGCTAACTCTGCGGCAAGGACTACATGTTTCATGTTTGTAAAGCCAGCAATTCAAGCTTATGTGAAACCAGATGTGTACGCTGCACAGTTCCCAGGGCTGTGGAGGGTTGTGTTTTCTTTTTTAAATGTGTTGCTGTGGATTAAAAAAAAAAGTCCCCGCTTTTCAGTTATATCATAGAATACACTGAAGCAAAAACAACACGCTCTTGCAGGGAAGAGGGAAGGGGGTGGGAAAAGAAGAAAACTTTAAGGGGATAAAAGCCCCACACACAGAGCAGCGTATGAGCAATGCTGTAGTACAACAAAGAGCAGCACAGTTCTGAGAAGCAATAAGCATAACATTACTCGAGGTAACGAGAACTCCTTGATCAATTATTCATATAATTTACAACAACAGTTACAGCTGCATCAACGAAAAAAAGAATCTAGGGCAAATATAAAATCTTCACAGCTATGAAGTGCCCTTGATTTTCACCAGAACATTTGGCTGTCTGATATCATGTGTTTCTGGTTAGCAACACACCCCTCCAACAAAGGGAAACGAGACAGAAAGGCACAGAACAAACTGCCTCGCTGGAAGCAGTGACAGCGTTCAAGGCTGCATTTCGACCCTGGACACCGTGCATCACCAAAAGCTGACAGTACCTCTCACACTCCTGCACACGAATGCTCACCACCACCCCGCTTTGGTACATGCACGCACCCCGTGGGATTATGAAATACCTTCCACGAAATCGTTACTCTCTCGATGTGTAAAATTGCACTTTAAATAACATTCAGAAGAAATTATCTCTTTTGGTTTTTTATTGAGTGGTTAGCTCAACTTTTATTGTTTCATGTACTCCTAAGGGAAACAGTAAATAGAATTATTTCTGAATTGGGTTGTTTACCTCCAGTTTGAAATCAACTGCATAATCACTATCAGTTAGTCTACTCTGCCAAGGTTTCAATAAAGTATCCTCAGTTGTTCAAGGCAACCTTGGTAGTGGACTGGAGAAACACAGTTGAAACCCAACTCAGAGAAGCGAGAAGCAGAGAGAATAGGATGAGTGGGCCTAACCATGCTTTGGTGGTCTTACTCCCGGGACACATACAGCAAACCATGAGGGAAGGTTATGGGGTGAAATGCTGACCGTGCTAATGGGAAGACTCACGTCAATTTTGATTTTACTCTACTGATGTTAGGACAATGAACTTTGGTCTAGTTCAGAACCCTAATTCCAGTCCAAATTAGAAAGATCAATAAAGGATTAACAAGAGAAATTCTGTAACAAAATCAAGGAATATTTATCTAAGGGATCTTCCAACAATGAAGTTAACACCTTGCAACAGCTATTTTAAAAAATGCAGAAGTTGGCAGACCTTTAGAAAGACCTACATTTAATCTTGAAAGTCTCTGGAAAACATTTCCACTACTACTCGCTTTTTTCAGCCAACTCTACGCAAATTTCAATTAATCTTGTCAGTAAGAATTCTGCATGTATCATCACTACATTCAAAATCCTGGCTACCTAACAAAACCATAGTATAGTCAAATCTTCCAAAGTGCCTGGGTCTGTAGCGTTGATAGGTTCAACAAAGTTCTTCGGGTCACATTTCTTCTTCATCCATCAGCATTTGTCTTTTACAAGCAAGAATGAGTTCTGGATGACCATACTAAGAGCAGTAATTATAGGCTGGTAAACAGAAATTCATCTTATGCAAACCTCATTCTCCTCCCTTCGCTGAAGACATTCGAGAGCGTTTCCATATTTTTGTGGCCACTCGAAGCGAGCTCTGAATGCGGCAATTAAAGCGGGATAGGTTTCTAAAAACAGAGCATGCTGTAAAGCTCTGAAACAGCCTGTTCCCTTGTCAACAAAGGACTGTGGATATATCTTTTTACTAATATTATAAGGAATTACTTCTGGCTTTAACCTACAATGTACTAGGTTGCTTTTCCCCTCCTCTCCCAGCATTTGCTATGACAACGTTTGTACCAGGTAGCAAGCAGCAATACACAGAAAAGAAGGAGAAAGCTCAGAGATGCATTTTGTGACATTTAGTAAGACAACAAATCCTTATTTTGAAAATCGTATCAGCCACTTCAATTAGCTTGAAAATGAATCTCTTTACCTTGATGTAAGATTTCTGAGCTCTTGCTAAAGCTGCCTGGTGCGTTGGGAGGTCTTCACCTTTAGAAGAGGTGTCCAGGTGGAGGCAGGTCTCTTCACCCTGGAAGTCCCAGAGGCTCCTTGCAGCAGTGCCTGGAGACACAGTAACAGGGAAGGCATTTAGCTTCATCATCACATCTCAAAGGCACAGTTTTAGGACAGGCAACAAGCATCCTTTTATGTTGAATCTTTTCGCTTAAGCAACCTAAATTTCAGAAATCAGAAATGTGCATTGCCTTTTGGATGCTGAAAGGCTGCAAAGAGGTGGTCAGTGATACCAAACAAGCACTCAGTCAGCTGTAGATGTTCTCTAGTGTTTTTATTGCTAGTCCTAACAGCGTGATCTTCAAGCTCTCAAATTTAACAGGTGACCTACAGGTATCAGTTCCAAGTTGCCCTTATGTCATTATTTTCCCCGTAGTGAAACTGCTCAGAGACACACTTTGGGAATGCTTCTGAGGACCTGAGGTGAGATCAGCTTTAATCACATCTCAGTAGTCGGGTATCTGAGTTTTCTGGGATTTGGTTTTATTTGACAGTATGTGCTCAAGCAGATGGCACAGCAGCTTCTTTTAAGCAAACATTTCTTTGCAGTTTCAAATTATCTTAATTTTCTCATCAGTTATTCACTCTAGAAACAGGACCGCAATCAAGTTACAGACCGTGTGATGAAACACAAGGTTCCTTTAACAAAAATCTCAAAAATATTTGCAGAACCTATTTAAGCAAAAATTCAAGAAAACAGTTGTCTCTCACAGTTAACACACCAAACGAGCAGCAGTACTTCTCAGGTATCAACTACTTTGGATTTCCCCACTCCCAATCTTTGGGGAACCTGCCTGAGTTTGGGTCTTGAAAGTAATAAAACAGAAACTAGAAACAATGGAGGGATTTCCAAGACAGATGGGTACCTTCATATATGCACTTAGAAAAACAAGAGGAAGAAGGTGGCATAAGCATATTCAGAGTGACACAGCATTATAGCTACTCAGCTATTATGGGACTGCTGTAGTATTGTTATTCTGGTATTTAGTAAAAGAAGAAAAAAAACCCAGCATTTTTAAAACATGGGAGGGAAAAAAAAAAAAAGAAATGTTTACCAACGTTGCCTTGTTTAATACAACAATGCCCAACAACAGATTACCAACCCAAACCACACTCTTGTAGTATTACAAATTATTCTGATATTCCAAATTACTGTAATTTAAGCAGTAATTCTGAACTGACAGTCATTGCAGTCTCCTAACTAAAGCAATTTTGCAAGCAAAAGGATGGCAACAGCTCATAGTCCGTGATCCCTGTAAGCTCATATTCAACAAGTCAGAGGGGAAAAAAAAGGGAACACAGTAATTAATTGCAGCTAGTAAATTTGTTCCAGACACATTTCTTGGCCAACAGCTTGAGCAAGTTCAAGTACAAGCACTTTTATCTTCAAACTGAGTGACAATTTTTACAGCTATCAACCGGTCAGGACAGAAGACACTCCCAAAATCCCTAGAAGGCTACAAGATGTACTACCTAAAAAGAAAAACTCCTGACAAAATACTGCAGAAAAAACAAGTTTGTGTCTTTTCGTGCAGCTTCACAAATTCCTCCCCTGCTGCCCTATTGAAATTGGAGTCCCTCGCTTTGTGTTTCTCCACTAAGTTGCTGGTTTAGAGTCTGCAAAGAATACAGGTTGCAGCTCCCAAACTGACATCTGGTGCTGGTAACATTACCAGTCTCCTACAGGAAATACATATCACCAAGTTGAATATATTCATGTTTAAAGAAGAAAGTATAGTATAAATGTATGCATGTGCACAAATAAATATATGTATAAATATTAAAGTAGCTGCACAGTTATCAGTCAGCTTCCCCGAGGCACTCAGAAATGGTACTTTGAAAATATTTTTATGAAACTCTTTTGTATTTATAGACTACATCCTGAGTTTCAGCCTTTATTCAACAAGCTGGAGCCTTTTATGACACACATCGTTTCCTGCTTCGCTGTCCAGTATCAACAAGACTTTGGGCTTTCTTTCTAAAAAAGAGTTTTCATCCTCACTCGCTCTGTTCTTCCTCTCTTTCATTCTCTTGCTAAGTATGAAATCAAAGTTTTAGTACTTACAAAAATACACATCTCAAGGAAGAGAAGCCAAAGCTAATTCGGAAGGATCCGTGAATGAATGAATGGGCTTCTTATTCTGACAATCCCAAAGGCACAGATTTAAACCTTCAAACCTCACTCGAGTCTACCCTGAGGTTTCCATAATCCAAACTAAAGTCCTTAAAAAAAGTAGGATTTCTTGACAAAGAAATAAGCTGATATGGAAACTCAGCAGCAGACGATTAAGCATTTGATAACTTGATGCTTTGATAAGGCGTACCTTAATCGCTGTCACTGGGGAGAAACTGAACTCAGGAAACTGAAACTAAGCAGCTGGAAGAATCTAGCTACTCAAATAAATAAGATATACCTTCTGTGCCAAAAGAGATACGAATGCTTTCTCCAGCCAAACAGAGTGCAGATCCTGAGAAAGAATAAGGTTATTTAACTAAGCAGAAGAGGTTTAGGAGATCTCAACCATACACATAACTAGAAACAAGGAAATATTTACTGGATAATGGATATTATGCCAAAAAAAAAAAAAAAAAATTCAATCTGCTTAATGCAGACCCTACATTTTCACAGGCAGGAGGTGCTGAGTCACTACTCTTACATCTCTGTAGCTTTCAGGTAAAAAGCTCACATCAAGCAAATTAGGTGTAGTCAATTTAGAGAACATGATTTTCAGAAACATTAATTAGTGGAGTTTTGTTAGGAAGGTGCCATATCTGCTAATTTCTACTCCTGTAGACAGATACGTTTTCATTAAAAACAACAATAAAACTAAGCTGTAATCTGCTCACTTACCCAAAATTTAACCACTGAAGAGATGGAAGAATAAAATTAATGAAATCCAGAAGCCAGGCTTCCCACAATTAATGTTAATGTGTTCATACCTCACACAGTGTTATGGTAACTATAATTTCTATTACCTTCACCGGGAAATAAATGCATAAGTATCTTCAATATTGGAGGTTTTAATTCTGAGCTGGAAATCTTAACTTTCACATTTTCTGACTCTATACATAACTGTTAAAAAAATTCACCTGAATTTAGACCAAGAATAATAAATTTCATCACAAAGCAAGACACCTATAAGAAACTAAGACGACCCTTACTCGCCACAAAGTTTGATGAAGATACTGCTAATTTTTCCAGGCAAGAGTTTTACCAACTGGACAACTGGAAAGTAGCAGCATCTTTAAAACTCTCTCAGTTTCACTACCACTATTCTTGCAGCTGTGAGCATCTCACTAGAAGGCTTTGAATCAGCATAGCTGTCCAGCCACTGTATAGTGTCAATGAAAGTTACAGTAAATTTACAGAAGCAGAAGGTACAATAATCTCATAAACATTAATTATTTTAACACAAAGCTTCAATTAGAAGCAGATTACCAAGTCCAGCACTAAATTTTTGTTTGCTGTATGTATGCATGTTTGAAAAACATATCTAAGAGAAAAGACAAAAAGCAGAGTTTCATTTTACCCTCATCAGTTTTCTGCCCACACCCTCAAATACTCTTTTCTAGTCTCCAAGATTGAGGCTTTCATTTAAGGTTTGTATCAGTTATGCATTAAGCAATCTGTGTCCATGGAAATACACACATCAGGTGTCATTCTATGATCCACATGCAGTGCTGCACCATTTACCAGGAAAATAAAATGGAGTCCTTAACGCAATCGTATGTTCACTTACAAAAATCAGAGCTTCTGTCCTTCCAACCTTCCTCACTGGCTGCTTATAAGCTTATAAAGGTAAAGGAAAAAATATGCATTTATTCTAGGGACTTTTTAGTGGAAGACTAGCACTTTCCTGGAATGAATCGCAAACAGTCATGAAAATATAACAGGGAAAAAAAAAAAACCAACAGCAAAAGAGGAACACAGAAAAACAGGTTGTCTGGCCAGCGTGCTACCTGGCTCTGCAGGATGGGTTTTCTTTTTCCAGAATTAAAAACGGAATGAAAATAAGTATAGACATTATGATAGAAATAATTAAGGTTCTTAAGCATCAGTAGGCAGCCCAGTAAAACAGGACTCCAAAGATGACTAAAGAGATCGCATGTCTCTTGAGGAAGAAATTGTCTTGGAGGGCAATGGAAGGCAGGGAAATCAACAACAGATGAATGAAGCAGCAGTATGGACAGACCCGATGGTTTCCCATCCTGCCACTCTATTTGGACACCTGAGGAACAACAGTTCCAGGCGAATTAGTGACAACAAAAAAAGCAGTCAGATTTAGGTCTGGTAAGACAAACAGTTAAGATAGGTAGGTATTGAAGAGGATATTGAAGCACAGCTATCACGGGGAACCATTCCTTCAAGAAACTCCACTGAGAAGCAGATGATGACTGAAAGTAGTCTCCAGCTGAAAGCACAAACAGTTCAAAAGGTACCAACTAAAACTGCAACTGGGAATTTATGAACTGAGTTTATATGCTAACGTGCAATTCCCTACCATCTTGAGTCACTGTGACCTTCTGCCAAGGGACTTGAAAGAAGAAATCCTGTATAACTTGTGAAGGTTCCTGGGTTCAGTGATGACGGCCAAGCTAAGAGTTGAAAGAAAGGCTGTGAAGCGGTAAGGAAAACAAAGTACACGACAAAAAGGAAGTATAATGATTCGAATGATAAGAGAAGACAAGCTTAAGAAGGGGCCTGATACCATGATTTATTTTAAGTAAATACAACTAGGAAATTCAATGAGAACATCAAGTTTCTTAAGTTTTCCCTGTGAAAGGGAATAGAAAAATATCACACTGCCTTCTTACTATAAACATTACGAGAACCGTAAAATAAGGAACAAAAGCTGAAATTAAAGCAAAATAAGAGACCCTTTTATAAGAGTTTATGGTGAGTTCACTAGCAGTTAAGAAAAGTTAATTAAGCTCCAAAAAAGGGCATCGCTAAAGCAATTAAGAGTCAGTCATTCAGGGATACCAATGCCAACGAGATTCATGGCTTGGAGGTCTCGAAAACAATTTAAGACTTGACACAGCCCTGGAGAATTCCATTTATGAAAAAACCAGCATGCTCTCTGAGCTGTTATTGATGATCCAGAGATCATGTCAGCATACATGATCTTAGAGAATTATGTACAAAATATAAACGACAGCCTGGGTATAACACCTGAAGTAAACCAAATTCTGAACTGTCCTCTTTTTGAGTTTGCAATTTAGCTTTATTCATTTTTCATAGTCCCCATGAAAGCATAACCACTTTGTAGTTCATGAGATGCAAGTTAAGTAATTGGTTTGACTTTAGGACAGACATTAGAAGCAACCATATGCTATCACCATCCTTGTCTGCTATTTGGGAAAAATCTTAAGACAAGACATTCATGAAAATATGCATGAGAGTAATTATATACAGCTGAAGATGGAATCACATATGTTACCCTACCCTGTCTGCATTCCTACAACGAACTTTCAAAAATATTAGCAGCACTTAATGGGTAGGGCTGGAACCCTACTAAGCATAAGAAAAGCACGGAACTAAAAGCATGAACTCTGCATGAGTCAGATTTTACACCTGACAAGGGTGACATCTCTCTCTCTGACTTTTAGTAGTGACACCATTATCATCTTAAGAAAAATACTCTGGAACGCTTAGGCACTTTCAAAAGTCTTTGCAACATCAAAGTTAGACAATCTTACTTAATGCCTTCAACAGATTTGGACTCATGATTGCTTTTGTTGCAAATCCAGCCACAGTTGGAAAAGTAGGGGTTTAATATAAATTGTAAAACAAATTTGCTGTAGCCTCTCATCTTCCCCTCATCCTGCCATAACCCCGTAAGACAAGCTGTACAAGAGACATGGGAGTCCTAAGCCTTCCGTCCTGGTACTGAACCATCACATGAGATGTGTTAGTTCTCCCTTCGGTGTGACCAAGGGACAATGACCCACATTCAAAACAACAAAGTGACACTCAATCCCATTAAATCAGATCAAGACAGCTCTCAGGTTTTTAGGACACAGTTAGATGCCGAGGTAAAACTTGCCCAAGCAATTTTGCCAGGGAACGATGCCAGGGAACTGCAAGAGTGGTTCTCCAAAGTACCTGAATGACTAGAGGCATTAGTCAGTGCTCTCATCAGATCTATGGGTAGATGGGGAAGTATTAAAGTGCCAGATGGCTCCTGAATACCAAGCCATGCACTTGTTTTGGAGGAGTTTTAAGTCACCTTCATTTGCTCACTAGCCAACACAACAAGAACTGAATTTACAACATAACCTTGAGAATAAGTACAAATTATTAACAATGAGACATTTGTAAACACAGGGGATAAAAAGAAAAAAAAAACATATAAAAAATAAAAGAGTTATGTACTTCAGAAAAAATAAGAAACAATCGGCAGGAGGAATCGGCCGAGGGAAATGGTCATCAATTTATCCTTTCATTAGGCATGACTGAAATACAGATGGACGTTACAGTCCATAAAGGCAAATTTTCCTCTGGCCTGAAAGACTTTCCAGCCCACACTTCTGCATGCAAGTTTCCAGGTACAGAATTTTCATCAGCAAGTTCTTAAAGCCCCAAAATGGCAAGAATTTAGTTTAATCTATACTCACTATTGGGCAGCCACTTGTTTACCCTGCATCCCACCCAGACTATGCAATTCTCTCTTCACAACTCAGTATAACCAGCAAGAATAAGCTTGGTTCCTCATTATTCAACTCTAAGTGTTTCTCTTCAGATAGTTTACAGCCGGAAGAGGAAAGGACACAGATAGGTGAACTCAGTTTTAGACTTTAAATCAGTCAACAAATGGCATGTCAGTAATAAGAGACGTGAAACAGATATTTGCCCCTGATAGGAAATACTAATTCTGCAGCTGGGCTTCAAAAAAAACCCACAGTCCACTATGCTGGGAATAAGAAGATACGGAAAGCTTTGACTTAGGGTCAGACCACAGGGTCAAACATACAAAGAAGACATAAATCAGAGATTATTTCTAAAATTTACTTTCCAAAGTACGAGAGAGTGAGCACCAAAGCGTTTATAAAACATACTAACACTGAAAAAAGCCAGGTACAAGAGAAATATATAGTAGTATACAGACTCCAGCCAGGTACAGATGTACTGCTGGCTGCAGTGGTCAGTACTACTCCCTGTCACCAACCAAGCTTGGGGATCCAGCTCAACAATTTTGGCCCTCACACCTAGGTTTTCCCTGTGTCACTCAGGGGAGGGGACGTCCCCTAAGGCAGGGGAGCTCCCTGGGACAGTATGTAACTAGGGAGCACCCCAGGACCCCACACTACTGACCAAGCCGGGGACTCAGGGAGACTCAGGTCAAGGCACATCAGAGAATACACAGCAGAAACTTTTCCTAGAAAATAACGACCATGCTTTAATATAGTTATTAAATATACCTAATATTGGACTACAAAAACTACAAGCAGTTTAATGCCTGCCTTTGTGATCCTTTTCAATACTTCACTGTCATCATTGATAGGAACAGCAAAACAGTATCACACTTGCAGAAGAAAAGGGCACTGGGTATAGGATGTGAATCATCCAATTTGAATGAGGCTGTGGAAGGAGACCTTGGAATCAGGCGCAGATGGGATGTCTTACCAAAAAGCCTTCCTCCCGGGACCACAAGAAGTGGAGCCCACCCCTAGGCCATGGGCTCAGTGCATAGGACAGCCCAGCTGATGTTTACAAAAGCAGGAATTAAGCACAATATGCCTGCTCTGCAAAGTCTAGCTTCATCAGGGGCATTTAATAATAACATTCTCATGCTGCACACTACAATTTTTAGAAGCAGAGAAGGAAACAGCTTCATACACTGATGTAACTCTAGCTTGAAAAGGGCCATTTGAGACAATTCTGTACAGAAGTAAAAAAGATACATAAGTTGCAATGATTGTTTACTTTTGTCCTTGTTTAAGTTGCAATGATTGTTTACTTTTGTCCTTGTTTGAGGTAGAACAGAAACAATTTTCTTTTGAGTAATTTTACTTTTCAGTTAAATCTCTTCTAACTAACTGCACTCTGAAATTAACAGCGTATTTTTCAGACAGTGTCTGCTTCCACAGTAGTAAGGCCTGATGTTTATAGTTAATACCAAGGGACAGTATTCAGAGAGGTTCTTGCTTATACTTACTCCCATAACAACCAAGTCCAGCTCACTTTGTTATGTATTAAGTTGGAGGGTCGGAAGCAGAAGAGCGCAGAGAGGTCCCATCTGCAGGGAGGAGCGGACAGGACAGGTGACCCAAAACTGACCAACTGGGCATTCCATCCCATCTGCCCCACGCTCAGCATAAAAGCTGAGGGACCAAAGGGTTCAGGCTCTTTCTTCAATGGCTGGCATCCAGGGAGGAATCTGCCTGTTCGTCTGCACTTGATCCCAGACTCTGCATTCCTGAATCCAGTTGCCGTCAATCACCGAGTCCAGTTTGGGACTTTCCCAGTGCCTGCCAGTAATGTGATCGTCGTCCTGGGAGCTCAATATTGGCTTTGTATTTATTTATTTATTGACTTTCTTATTAATATTACTATATTTTTAGTGTTAGTAGTTTTAGTTTCACGTTTCATTAAAGTAATTTAGTTTCTTTTCAATCCATAAGCCTCTCTCCTTTATTCTCTCTCCCTTCTCTTTTGGGAAGGAAGAGAGGTTAAAAGAGAGCATCTGTCATTCATTTACTGGCCAGCCCAGCCTAAACCACGCCAACTTTTCTTTGTTTAAAGCTAGTTATCAAAATCTGGTTATTGATCACAAGATTTTTTACGGAAATACAAACTATTACTACCCAGAATTTCAGTGCAGTGCTACAGCACTTCCATACCCCAGAGGAAGCGATTCCAGGCAACTGCTCCGCTCCACATCGCGGCAAGCTGGCAAACACAGACAAGGGGGCAAGCAGCCAAACCAATTACTAAGGCTAAGAGCAGTATAAATCAACAGGTTGAATCAGAAGGTTTTACACTTCCTTTCTGAGGACTTCGCCATTTATTGCTTCTTTTATAAACATTTATCAACCTTCTATCAGGTCACTATGGTAAGGCTTGAAAGCAGGAGCAGTCACAGAATGGCTCCCTCAGTTTGACCTTGATTTAGGCCACTTTTTTTGTCAAGTATCAAACCAGGAGTGAGGCTTCAGAGACTATATATATATTCTCACACTCTTCTGACAGCTCGCATAAACTTTTGACACTTTTCTTATACCTTATAAATAAAAATATCGAGCAAGACATGAAGCAGTCATATCATATCACTAGATGCGGGATGAAAAGCCACAGACAGATGATAGGGCTTTTCCCTGGGTTGCCACGTGCAGTGTTCCTTTGATAACTCTTATCCTCATTAAACAGCACTGAGGTCAGGGAAGAAGGAAAGAGCATAAAATATTTTTTAAAAAGCTTTCAAATTAGGAATGGAATTCATAAAGCAGATAGCTATTTCACAGCAGCAGTCAGAAAGGAAGAGAAAGGACACACAGGAGGTTGCAACTTGCCAGTTGCACATCATCAGTCCATAAAGCAATGTCTCTTTTCTGCCCTGAAGCCAAAGGGCAATTAAGAGCTCATTCCACCCTGTCACTCATTCTGCAACTACCTAACAAGTCTTTTTTAAAAATAATAGAGATGGACCACTAACACACTGGTTAATCTTTGGAATTTCAAATGATCCCACAGCTAAGAAAATAATGCAGGTTATTTGGATTACAAAGAGGTCTCCAAAAACACATGCAACGTTTTTGTATATCAAAATACATATTTTTCACTGCAGGCACTCACATATTCCTAATATGAGTATTTTGATGATTCCACCAGACCAAATGTCAATATGCCATTTTCCCTAGTAAAAGTTGATAACACTTGCTATATGAAATATGCTGATGTTCCTGCAGAAAATTCTGTGCACCTTATCTACAAAGATAGGCACCCAAACAAGTATTAAACCGCAAACATTGATTTTAAACATTCTGAATTGTAAGTTCAAATATATGAGGCATCTAAGAAAGTGCTTGTGTAAGATAAAATTAAATATCAAAAGCACTCAAGACAAAAGGAACAAACTTCAAAATGAAGTCCAACATCTAAAGAGATTCCTGCCTTGATCTTTATTGCAGAGCTATCGTTTCTAGTGCCACATTTTCATACTGCACAAACAATGCATTCAAGTTTCCAGTTATTATGTTTGTGTGATAACAAAAAAGGGGATAAATTGTCAGGGGTCTGCCTCCTTGGGCCCTGCTGAAGGGTTTCACATGATGCAATTCAAGCACAATATGTTTCAATTTGGTTGCCACAAAATAGGGAATGATTCTCTTATTACACTTTAAAGAAAAAAATAGTATACCAAAAGTCACAGTTTGGTCACCAACTATGAAAGTTACAATAAAAGTGTGGGATGTGAACAGAATTTGATAGGCATACTTAAAATACATTCGACATTTTTATCTCCTGTGTTTTATGCTTTTAATTATCTTTATAAACTTTGCTCATTTTACATGCAAATAACCTAACTATGCAAGTTAACTTTTTAATCCAGCAAACTTCAAGCTATTTTCAACATACAAAGAATTGTTGGCAACAAACCTTCTTTGTATTGACACCACTTTAGCACTTACACTGCATAGCAATTTATTTGGGATGTTATAATTTAGTCCTGTGTGGGTGTCAACCGACTTGCTTCAAAGTCTGCTTCACATCTACAGTAGTTAATCAAGAAGAAGATGCAATTATATTAGTCACATGGGCTGACCGCAACGTCTGTAAAGCTTCTGCACATCTCACTGTGGGAAGTCAGGACCTACAATTCCACACACTGGAACACTTCCCCTGAGCGATAAATATAATGTTTCATGTCTTTTGCCAGCACAAAGCCAAGTTTTGCAGGGCAGACAGGTGTCATTGGTGGGTCCTGTAGCAGCAGATGGGCAGGCTTTCTGCCTTCCTCCCGCATCCACAAGATCTTGGGCAGGAACGGGAGGAAGGAAAGCGTCAACACAGGAGACCTGAACACAAACTTTTTAACTTAAGATGACCTTTTCTCCCTCAAGTTTGCACTCCTTGATACAGTGCTAGACATGGAAACATGGACTAGTTCTCTAAACCTTCACGTTTGAAGGAAGTACTCCAGAAGCAACTTTAAGATGCCAACACAGATGGCATCTAACTTACTTAACCTAATTTTTTTGTCAAGTAGAGCAGCCATAGCTTATAAACAGCATATTTAAGAGAAGCCTCTTATCATGATTTGCAGAATTCGCACATTGACAGAAAATTCATTACATACCCTGTGTAAGTTGTTCCATGATTAATTATCCTAATTTAACTACCTTTGCTTTTGGTTCTAGGGTGACACAGAAGCTTAAGGGAAAATTATAGGCTTCATAACAACTGTTTTCCCTGAGTTTAAACTCCTAATACAGTAGATTACTGTAGCTGAAAGAGCCAAGAACTTCCCTATTCTTCCAGTTTACATATTTATCAGCACTGTTCCCAATTTTTCCAGTTAATAATTTTTAACACCAGGCCAAGGTGCTGGCACCGCAGAGCTAAACACACAGGGCAATGACTGCAACAGAAGAGGACTAGGAAGGCCAGACAAAGCCAAGGAAGAGAATTCATGTTTCACTATCTCCTAATGAATTAAAATAAGAATAGGCAAGCTTTCAAATTTACTTATTTTGCTGACATGGATGTTTTCATGTAAGAACAAAAATAATTTGGTCCTGCGGCCAGAGCTTGTTTTAGCAACACCACGAGACCTGTTTTGGTTAGAATTTGATTTTGTTCTCTAGAGAGTTAGTGAACTTTCAGTGGACCCGTCAGATTGCACTCAGGAAAGTGAGTTCCCACAAATAGCCAAGAAGATGATCTGGGGGCTGAAGCACCTCTGCTATGAAGACGGGGTTGTTTAGCCTAGAGAAGAGAAGGCTCCAGGGGGACCTTGTACCAGCATCCAGTATCTTAAGCTGGCCGACAAGAAAGCTGGAGACAGGCTTTTTACAAGGGCATGCAGTGACAGAATGAGGGGAAATGGCTTCCAACTAGAAGAGGGGAGATTTAGATGAGATACCAGAAAGAAATTCTTTCCTGTGAGGGTGGTGAGGCACTGGAACAGGTTGCCCAGAGAAGCTGTGGCTCCCCCATCCCTGGAGGGGTTCAAGGCCAGGCTGGATGGGACTTGGAGCAGCCTGGGCTGGTGGAGGTGTCCCTGCCCATGGCAGGGGTTTGGAACCTGATGATCTTTAAGGTCCCTTCCAACTCTAACCATTGTATGATTCTATGAATGCAATCACCTGTGATCAGAAGGCCAAGGCAGTGCTGGAAGGCCAGAGCCACAGTGTGGAGCCTAGGCTGGACAGTGGTCACACAGAGGGCAAGAGATGTCGAAGGTAGGCAGCCCCACACCGAGAAACACAAGAGCATACCACTATGAGCTTTTATGGTGGTGATCAAGAACACATGGGGGAAGGTGAGTATTTTAACATCCTGATGGAAAGGGAAATGCTCCCATCAATATTTGAGAGTGGCAGGTTCCTCCCTCACCAGTGCATCCCCAGTTAGGAAGCTTTCTAGCCACAGAGGATAATTTTTGTTGAATAAAGCCTTAAGTTATTAATAAGAATGAAATCTCTTGACCTAGATTTTCTCCTAGCTTAAAAAAAAAAAATCCGTATACACACACAACACAGCTTTCCTCTACAAACACTAAGATATTATACTCATCATATTCCACAACACTTCAAAACAGATATTTCACAATGAAAACAACAAAAAAAAGGCTTTTCTTGCCCCTCCCTTACCCAGCTTTCTGTAAGAACATGAATACAGATGATGTTTGATTAAAACAGAAACCTGAACCCCAGGCTGAATGTATTTACTTTTCAAAAGCATTTTACAATTTGATTTTCTTCTTGCCTGCTGTGATAATTGATGAAAACTACACAGGGATTAAAATGAGCACAGGTGCGTGTCTGCACAGTTCAAAGAGATTTGATCCCAAATGAAAATAATAAAAGAAAAAAAAGCTTGAGCATTTTTAGGAAGGGATTTAACACAGCCTAACCAAATAAGCCTAGATTAAAAGTAGGATTTTACAGTCCTGACTTCATCTTACTAAAATGTGAAATTCCTTTCACAATGTATCAAAAATTTTTGCAAGTGATACCTGATTTAAATTAGTATTAACAGCCCTCCATATCATAAGTGTCACAGTGGATCCAGAGGAAGAAGAGTACTGAGAGCAGTAGAAAGCACTAAAATGCAAACAGGCAAGCCAAACAACAGACAGTTGGCGTTAAATCAACATTATTTTAAAATCTGTGAGAGGTAAAAGGAAAGCCCATGAGCTGAGAATATTCTACTGCCAATATACAAATCTGCACAAAACCCACGCTTATTTTCTTTGCCAAATTTATACTGCTACAGCTGGATCACAACTTCCTTGCACTCCTGAGGTCAGGAACTGTTTGAAAAGAAATCCATGATACAGCTGATCTTTGTGCCAGCTAATCATACCTAATGCAAAAAACGTGAATTTCCCCATTTTTCTGTCCCAGCCTCCTTCAGCAAAGCTAACTAGCATGTTGCTAATCCTAAATTTGTTGTGCTACTTTGTTAAATAGATTTAAAACACAAATACGAGCAAATCATGCAGGATAAAGAATTTATTCTGTGCTCAAGGCTTATTGCTGAGCTTCTATGAGAATTGAAAAAAACAGCACCCAATTGTATAGAAAACAAATTAATTTGTCCCAAAGGCATGCCAACAGAACACTCTACACTTAATGTAGACATTTTTATACACCAGCTATTTCCTTGCCTAAACTACTGAAAACACTGTTCCTACAGCAACATATATTCAATCTTCTTTTTGAAACAGAATCCAGTATATTTTTAGGCCTCTCAATATTAACAGTAGGAGATTACAAATAGATGGATCAGAGATGGAAGAATCTCCTTCCCTCCCCCCCTCCTTACCCATACAGGGGGGCAGCTCACAGCTCCCTGGATGTGGGACACAAGAACTAATTAGCAGCACTTCCAAACAAGCTTAGTTTTCATTTAAGCATCTTTTTGATTAGCAAGAAAGAGGGAATGCAGGCAATCATTCTGCAGAAATACATCAGTGAAATTGCCAACATCTGAAATTTTCCAAGCAGCCCTGCAACTTCACTTTCCTCTGCGCATTTTCATGGAGGTCTTACCATGGATTTGTATTTTTGTAGCATCCACTACAGTGGGTACTATTACAAATCTAAATTAACTGCATCTCCATGCAAAAAAAAAAAAAAA
>VXAK01008200.1:274141-284573 GCA_013399435.1 Arenaria interpres
TCTAAAAAATCTTATTAACCTAGAGCTTTTGAAGCCTCTGAAGTTTTGACTTTTGATTTTCTAGGTTTTCACACCAGTCCTCTCTGAGGTCTCACCAGGGCACCAAGCCCAGACTTTCAACAGACTGGTAAAGAAACTGAAATTAAGATATGACAACCTGGCAAAAAATTAACACACCACAAGTGTGCTACTAATATTTTTTTCTTTAAGTAAAAAGCCATCATTTGCCATTAGTACACAATTCAAAACCATTTATTTTTAATGTCTTAGAACACCAAAAAACTGTTTTAATTACTGATGACAAACGATTTAAATAGCTCCCTAAACGCAAAAATTTTGAAGACAAACAAGAGAAACTGTGTAAGGAGAACACAGTCTTTTATCAACTTATTGATCAATTAAGCATATTGGCCAACAAGTTTAATTGCATGTTTTCATCCTGGCCAATATTAATTTTAGATACATTTCAATTTGTGCACAACTGCATTTAAAACTGCAGGGATCATAAAAAGAACAAAAAGCAAGACCAGTAAAAAAAGTGATCAAAATGATTTTTTACATTTAACAAAGTTCTGAAGGTCAGTTTAAGCCCTGAGGAAGACAAAAACTGTGGGGTTTTATTAAAGGATATCATTCTGTACATAAGAAGCCATATGTATTTACAGTAGAGTTAAAAATTAACTAAAAGTAGACTAGGGCATTCACTGAAAAAAAGTTAAGACTTCAGATCCTAAATAATTTAGATACTTTGAAATAACCTAAATCTAAAATGGCAATAATTTTAATTAACAGATAACCAATTTCTTTTACTGCAAGAATTTGCACAGCACACGGCTAATTACTACCCTGTGAAGAGTCTGGGGGTAAAAAGGGGAAAAAAAACAAAGGAGGCATAAATCTTAACATAGTTCATCAATAAAATAAAAAAGAAAATAACATTGTGCTTTTTTTTTTGGGTGGTGGGTTTTGGTGGTTTGTTTGGTTTTTGGTTGTTTTTTTTTAAGTATAAATAAAAACATGCTCTTTAACTAAACAGGAATAAGACTATAAAGTGAATCTGCACAGGAAACCCAGGATTAGGGCTGAAACTCTATTCTAATCCTTCTGTCCACAGAGGGAGCGGTCACCAGGCAGCATGTGGTCTGGGCATGCACCTGCGACACACAGGCAGGATTTAAAATACTTACGAAAAGATCAAGCTATGTCTGAGAAAAGTTTCTTTTTGGCTTAGGAAGTGAAGTATCCGCCTTCCTCAAAAACAAACAGTAACCACATACATCAGCTTGTCGGCTATTTTGCCATAATGATACCTTGATGCGACACACGTACACTCAACCTATCTTTTCAGGGAATGGACCTGACAGTGAGAAAAAAAGCTCAAGAAAAGAGGAAAAAAAAAAACCTCTTGTTGCAAATATACTAAACAATTCGAGTTGACAGTCATACCAAACCACTCCTCTGTGAACTTTGCATACATTTCTGTAAATTCCTGCATGAACCGATGAAGTCTAAGCACTTGGTCTTCACAAACTGAGGAGCGGAGGAGGAATCCTTCAAACACAACGGAATTCCCCTAACTATTAAATAATCTTAAAAGACAGTATCGTTTATCTGGCGCTGCAAAATGACTAGTAAAATAGCAAGGTTTGTGTTTAAATACCATCTTCTTCTGCCTCACACAATGTTTTCTGATACTATTATACTATGATGTGAAGCAAAATCCCACTAGGTGCTACAGCAGGAATCTTCCAGCTGGGCTCCGGACCTCAGGAGTTCCTGCCGTCTCTAACTGGGAGCTCTTCTGGTGCACCTGGGAGCTAAATGAATGTCAGCCCTTCAGAAGTCTATGAATCCATTTTGTTTCATGGAAAGATTGGTCCACTTTTAAAAGGTGTGTGGGGAGGGGTTTCTAAATCCTGTGATTATGGGTTTGGCGTAGAGTGCAATAAAAAGGGAGAACCACAGAAAACGATACACTTTCCAGTGCAGCAGCTTTGAGAAGTCTCCATTTTCCACTGAGGCTGAAACTACTGCTTTCAATCCTAAGCCATTTTGTTATAAAAATTTAAATACCAAAGCAGCAAGAGACGTTCTGCTTACATTTGGTGCTGCTTCTCTTAAAGTGGAGTGATATTTAATTTGGTGAGGTTTACCCATAAACTGGGTTCAACTCCTACCCCATTTGTAGCCAACGCTGACAATAATAAAGCCACAATTTAACACTGGGAACTGGAAATGTTTGCAAGCTGATTGACATGGGAACTGGCTTAATACCACTTCATATTCTACCACTAGGTACTTTCCTTGCATGAAGGGTCAGCTGCAGTCCACCAACAGATATGTCAAGGGAGAACTACCTAACTTGTTTCCATACACATGCTTGTTTGCTCGAAACGAAGCTACAGGATCACCTTACTAAGTATAAAATAATAACCAACACCATAAAATTCCCTGTAAACACTCAGACATCAGCTGCCGTATTTGAGCTTTCAAGAAACCATCACAGGCAAGGTAACAAGCTCCTAAAAACCTGGCATTCACCGAGCTGATACTAAAAGATATTCGGAGAAATAAAATAGCCTGTCAGCTTCCAAACTGAAGACTTTTACATAATTAAGATATGCAAATAGGCATTAAAAAAAGAGAAAAGCAAAAAAAAAAATCTTTGAAGAGATCTGACTATATCTGCAACCATCTTCCTACTTACAAAGCCACATCCTTGATTTTAGTTTGGTAAGAGGAAAGGCTCAGATAGCAGATACAAAGTAACTAATTTCTGAATATTATTCCATGATACTGTTACTGACAATCAAGTACTAATATTAATAGTTACTTTAAAGTTAATGGTCATTATATAACTTATCCTTTTAAACAGTTTACTGTATTAAATCTTGAACAGCTTTAGCCTGCATAAAATCGAGCCAAAAATGCAACAGAGCATCTTCTCTGCAATTCTCAGTTTTCCCTTTGAAAAGCAAACTCATTTTGTTCTATAAAGAGAATAAAGTCTCTAAAAGAAGACTAAATTCTTTCTTTCTCAAAGACAGGCTCTGAAGAGAGTGCATAAAAAAAGATTTTATTCTTGGCTCAAATACGAACATTTGGGAATCACTACTTTCGAGCGAGGACTCACCCACTTAAAGGCAGAAGAATTTATTTTAAAAAGCAGTGTGAAATTTCAGGGAATAAAAAAAACCCACACGTATTTTGCACTTCCCAGTTTCTGGTAGTTCTCCAGATAAGACAAAAATCTCAAAATAACCTCTTCCCCATATAACCGTTTTCTCATAGATGTTGCCAAGTTACCTTATACCACCAGCAAGAAGTGCTACAAGAAGTAACTACTTCCAGACAAAGCAACTCCAAGGAGAGACAGTAAGTGAAAAGTAAAAGCATTTGAGGTATTTTAGGAGAGATACCTGAGAGAAGGTCCCGAGGAATGTATCTCACCAGGCGTCCACCTCACACTGCCTTGTCACCAGGCTGTTTAGCGCCCTTCAGAAGACATGGGGGAGGAACACCGTAGCTCAGGACTCATGGACAACCTCCCCAAAGCCCAGAGCAGGACATGAGTTTGAGCCCAGCCCCACCACTAAGGACTATGTTCCTACTACAGCTAACGGTCCTCAGAGGAGCAACACTTCTTTGGATGCGGATCATGTACTGTAACAGTTTCCCTGGATTCAGTTCAAACCAGCTGCAAAAAGGGAAAGCTCATCTAGAAGATTAGATCGGGTCCCTACAGAAAAATTTAGGGCTTTTAAACAAAGAATATTACTTGTGTGCGTACACATGTGGACACCATCATGCTACAGCAAAAATACCAAGGGATAGGGAGGAGGATTCAGTCTTTTTTTCTCCAGGATGAGTCAAGATTACCTGCAGACATCCACAAAATGTTTTGTGAATGTCGAGAAATGCTGCAGGTCCCACGGTCAGTGGTGCAAATCATAAGCCAGAGCTCCCCTATCAACTCCTTTTTCCCCATCTCATGCATGTGCATTTTCCTGGGAACATTGGTTTTTTGTATTCTTGCAGTGTTTTCTGTAAAGGGATGGCTTTTTCCTATCTACAATGTAAAACCTTGACCGGGACCTGTGAGTGCTCTGCACAGTTGGGCTCCTGGCACATCAGCCCTTGAAGTCAGCTGTAGATCTCCCTTTGAGCATCCCTCACAGAATTGGAGGTAGGGAACACCAAAGCATCCAGGAGAGATTTTTGTCCAACCCAGACACCAGCCATGCCCTGATCCCAGAGGAAAAGCAGACAACTGTGGGCTACTGCAGGAAGCCCAGACCTGGGGCACAGAACGGAGCCCCAGGGCTTTCCAGGGGCTGCCTCTTCCCAAGAGCATCAGGGAGGCACAACCTGCTGCAAGGACAAGCCCAAGGCATGTGTCCTGCCATCAAGACCTTATGGTGGAAGGGGAAAGACTCTGCCCAGAGTGGGCTCGTCCCCTGTCTTGCTGCGGGTGTGTCTGTCTCCAGGAGCTGCCTTTACACCAGAGATGGAAAAACCAGCATCAGATGGTGGGTATCTTGACAACTGCACTTCTTCCACAAGTGTCAGTCTCCAGCTACAATTACTACACTAGGCACCAGCTCATCTTTTTTTTCCCCTTTTTATTTAAATATACACACCCTGGAATGTACATAGGAGTAAATTAAGGCACTTTTATTATATAGGTCAAGTCCTGGCCTGTTCATCTACATACATTAGCATAAAGGTAAAAGTACTACAGACATCAAAAATGAAGCACTAATGGTTAGTTTAAATACACGTCCTAGAGATTGTCAGGAGGAAAAAAGAATTCTAAATGAAAAAAAAAAAAGATAACTGTAGTTATCTTTATATAGAAAAGTAATAACTGAGAAAGAGAGGCACTACTTAATTTGGGTCTTTTCCCCAAAAGGATTTTCCCTTGTGACTAGTTAAGTTATATTTTATGAGTAGACAACATAATAACCACTGTAGGTCACTGTGCATTTCATACATATTCAGACTGAAGACCAACTATAGAATTCAAGATAATTCAGATCAGTTTTTAAACACGTTATTAAATTATCTGAAAAAGCTGTACACAGGTTTCCATGTAGAACACGTCCCTTTTCTTCCCAAGTCAGAAAGAAATTGGTTAAAACAGAAACCATTGTGTAATTCAGAACAATTAAGCAGATACGTTCTGTGATTTCTCAGCAGAGGAAAGAAGTTCTCTTACACTTCAAGCTGCCGAAGGCTGTGAAGTTGTGATCAAAGACATGATAATATTAAAAAAAAAAGAGAAGCTGGACAGCAACCCAATGGTACACTCCCTTCATTCTCAGGAGCCTTGAGAGGTACAAAGCCCAGCAGCCAGAACCCAGCCACGCAGCACTGTAATTGCCTTCTCCATACCTTTACCAACCCCTGCCTCTTCCTTATCCTTAGAGAGCACTCACTGGAGGTGCCAGTGAAGTCTGTAAGGCAGCGACCACAGAATTTCTTACATTCTCATTTATACTTTGATTAATTGTCATGCCAATGAACTGGCTGATCATGGATAATAATTGTAAGAGCTGTTTGACTTGTTCACCAGAGCAAGATAAACAGAACTAAAGTGAGGTATATCTCATTGTCAGAGACCGCAATCTTTGCAAGAACGAAAGAGTAAGTTCTGGCATTGACTTTTGAAAAATCACAGCCTAAGACGACCTAGATGCACAACTCTGTAACTCTGCAAAACAGCTTCAAATAAAGAAAAAAAAGTTGCATCCACATGACTGTTCTACAGAAGAACCAGAAGATATTTCCTCAGCTCCAACATAGCAGTTATTCTAATAACACTTAGAAGTGGATTTGAAAAGTTTGGTGTTCTATATATAGATATTGCCTAATAAGCAGAGAAGGATATTGAGGAAACAATGGTAAATCCACTATTGCAACTCCAGAATTTTAACATAAAAAGGACTAAGTGCAGAACTATTGTATTGCTTCTTTCAGCGCAGTATATTACAGTACCAAATTACACTTTACTGAAGGAGTACTTCACAGGGATTGCCAGAACTCTTCAGTCTGGTTCCACATCGAAAACAGCTGACTTCATTTTCAAATATTAGATGGCTTTCACAATTTGCACAAAGTTGAATCAAGTATTCCATGAAAGCAAATCACGCTGATTAAGGAACAGGTTTTGTTTCTCATTAGAAATTCAACTTTAAATTAGTAGAAGTTCTAAGCATGGGAAAGACATAGCAGAAAGACTGGAACCTCACGGCAGCCAGCTTTGCATTAGACAGTATCTGTATCACAACTGCCGTAACGCAAACTGTCTTCTTACCTTCCTGCCTGACTCACACTGCAATTCCTCCAGGGCTTTTCTGATACCACTCTTTGTCCCACCTCAGCTGCAACACCCACAGGAAACAGAGTTTTCAGGGAAAAATGTGTTGGCCACGCTGCAAAACGGGAATGAAGGACACTGGGAGAGCGAGCGTGGGCCTATAGGGTGGGCAGCTCTTCCACTCGACAGCTCCACCAGTCCCCTCTGACCAAAATATAGGATATCATCCTGCTGTCTGGGAGTAAAGCAAGCTTACCGTCATTAGTAGCATTTGATTAATATTGATCATAACGATAGTGCAGGAGGTAAATACCCCCTCTGCTCTCTGGCTGAGCAGTGCAGCCCACACAATGCGGTAAAATATAGGCAGGAGGTGGAGTGTGAGGATCCGATTCCCTTCTGGGGCAGGGCACCTTTATAAAAAGTCTTTTCAGTAACAGTCATCCAGAAGTAATATGGAAATCAAATTGGTTGATTGCAACAATCTAAACAGCATCATTTGATACCTTCACAGCAGTGCTTGGATAATGAGAGTTTAGAAGGAGAAATCCTATCTTTTATTTAACCCAACATAGCTGGGAGACAGGGCCTCTCCCTACAGCTTTTGCCTATTCCATTTTAGGCCAAGTAATGAAAACATTAATGCTGCTTAGCCTGCAAAGCACAAGTTAATTCAGCTTCTATCTCCCCAAAGCCTGTAATTCTCTGGTCTAGTCCTAGTCTGCTCCTAAGAGCACTTAAAAATGTTTCAAATATAAGGTGAACATCCATATCATCATCACTGCACATACCTCTTTATGGTGGCAAGGACCCCATTCCAGAAGGCACTGCAGGGTGCACAGTTCCCCTCCAGGGGAGGGGAACTGATTGGGCACCAGCAGGACAATCAGTTATACCCTACAACTTTAGGGTATAAAAATAAGTCCAGGAAGTAACATGAAGATTCACCATCATACTATGGACAAGTCAGTTGTGAGGACACAGCTGTTTCATAGACTCACATACTATTTCATGTTGGAAGGGACCCATAAGGATCATGGACTCCAACTCCCTGCTCCTTGCAGGACCACCCAAAACTAAACTACGACTAAGAGTGTTGTCCCTGCTCCTTGAACTCTGACAGGCTTGGTGTTGTGACCACTTCCCTGGGGAGCCTGCTGCAGTGACTGACCACCCTCTCAGTAAAGAGCCTTCTCCTGATGTCCAGCCTGAACTTCCCCCAGCACAGCTTCATATCATTTCCTCATGTCCTATTGCTGGTCACCAGAGAGAGGAGACCAGCACCTCCTCCTCTGCTGCCCACCTTGAGGAAGTCATAGACCATGATGAGGTCACCCCTCAGCCTCCTCTTCTCCAAGCTGAACAAACCAAGTGACCTCAGCCATTCCTTGTAAGTCAGGAGTGCACAGTAATTAAGTTACAGCGATTGTACATTGTACAGGTACTCTAACCATTCCATGATTCTATGTGAAGTGCCACTGGATCCCAGGAAGGCCACCATATTCCAAGTTCTCCACACAATGCTTACAAAGGTGTCCTCTATGATGGTCCCAACCACTGTTTTAGTCCAGCATCTTTTTTTTTTTTTCCTACTCTACAGAAAATAATCCCTTACCTCCTAGTGTTAAGGGAGGACTTATTTTTTTCATTCACATCCAGCATTTACTTGGACAAATTTCCTTCATCCTTGATCCCTCCAGCCCACATAATAATACAGGTGATTCCAAATAGTAGGCCACTGACTCTATTTTGCATTTTTATTACATTTGGGAGAAAGTATGCTGCAATAATTTTGTTCTCTCTCATCAGCTCTCCTGTTCTTTAGCATATTTTCCAGATAAAGCTCATGCAGACAAATTAGCAGGGTGATATTTCACATAGTTCTTGATCTTTATGGTTTATTCTCTCACTTAGCTCATGTTTGCTGTGAGTTGCCATATTCCTAGACCAGGAAAGGGTAATTCACACATCTGCTTACTGTAACAAAAATCAGAAAGGCCAGAAGGGAGCAGTTGATTTTCCCGTTTCACAGGGCTTTTAAATATCCCATTTCAGTCCCGCTCCCAACAGTGGCAGCCAAAGAAACTCCAAGAAAGGTACGCAGCAGATTTTTGTCCTGAAAGCTACTAATTTTACATTTGCTGAGTGAAAACCATATGTCTATTTGTGTGCATTTATGCAACTGCAATTTTTCATTCATTAAGATGAGAAATTGCTTCTTTTATGCAATCTACTACCATTCAGATAGCAAAATGTTGTGATGTCTGGTAGCGGGCTTGCTGGTTTTGACTTTAGGACGTTCAGGTTTGTTGGTTGGTTTTTTTTTTCCCCCTCTTCCTGTGAGAGGAAAGCTTTTCCCCAAGGATTTAAGCGATTTCATAAAACAAATGTAAAAACAAAGACACTTTTGTTTAAGGACTGAAGGTTTTGTTTGGTTTTAAGGGGGATGGAGAGGGAAGGAAGAGAGAAATGACACTGATCATCTTTCAATTGAACAGAGAAAAAAAGAAGCTGATATCTCATTCCCAAAATAGAAACTTTATGATAGCACAAACTTGCTATAATAAAAGAGGTCACCACACAAAAAAAAAATCAAAATTTTTCTTTTCCTAAATATAAAAAATTTGTTTATTATAGTCACGAGTGACCACTTCAAACTATTATAGCAAAGTTTGGAGGAGAACAACATTTTCTCTCCCCAAGCATTTATACAAATGCATTGTAGAAACCTCACGTGTTGCAGAATTGAGATTCTTGTTTCCGATTAGCAGATATTAATTAATGGAATTAACGGATTTATGAGCAAGTCCCTACATATTGTGTCAAGTTTTAATATGCAAAAAGAAGTCTGACAGTCACAAGTGAACTTCAGTGAGAAAACATCTGTCCAAAGGGAGCGAAAGCAATCCATGAAGTCCCATTCACGCTGCCTACCATTTGAATTCATTCAGCATTGTCACTCCCTGTGATTATCATTCAACAGCCGAAACTAACACACTGGGAGAACTCAACAGCAATAGACATCAGCAATATCACAGCTCAGAAAGGCAAAACAACATAGACAATAAGAATCTTGCAATTAAATACAACACGCAAGTGAAACCTATCACATTTTAACTGCTTGTACTTACATGACTAATTTACAAATGTTACTATTAAATTCAATTTTTTCTAAATGCAGTCTTGAAGTGCATGCATGGGAAGCGACAAGATGTTTTTTTTTAATTAAGAGATTAAAAAACAGGTCTACAACCATTGAGGGTGGATAGGAGGACGAATAACATTCTGTCAAAAACATCACAGCAACATTACTTTTTATATATAGAAAATAAAGAACAAATAAAGTGTATACTGTCATCTCAAAAGCATTCTACCCAACCATTACTTAAATTATTGTCTCTCATCCTAATTTAAACTGCATATGTATAGATATATCCACATACATACACAAGAAACAGTTTCATTTGTAGTGGCCCCCTGACCTCCCAATGGCAACATGCACAGATTAACTTGTCAAATAGAGAAAGACAACATACAAAGGTCATCACAAATCCAAAGGTCTGGGGCCACTCATTAATTTGGGCAGTTTTTTAAAAGCAAACTTCTCTAATACTGTGTCAAGGTACTGGACAAAGAGGAAGACACTGCTACTGATGGTTCTTTCACAACAGGATGACACTCCTTCAGCTCCTGTTTGCATAAAAACACCATGTGGAAATCGGAAAGTTAAACCACTGGGAAGCTTCAGAACAACCTTTCTTTCCCCCATTCTTCTGCCCACAATCCTTCTCTTTTCCTTTGCTTTGATTTTGAACTATGCAAGACACCACGTAATTTACAAACGCTCAAATCTAAAAGGTTCTCCTGCAGTTTGCTCTAAGGTCCTGCTTTGTTCCTTTCCCACTGTAACCTCTCTTCATTCAAAACATGCTTTTCTAAACAGCGCAACCCCAACCAGCTAATAGATATCCCACAGTTACATCACAGCAATGAATAAAACATGAGATTTCCAATTTAATTTGGACACAAGGTAATGCGCATACTTAGCCCATGTGTAATATACAAGCATTTGTCCTTCATTTCCCTGTTCACCAGTTTGTCCATTCACAATCT